>VZSV01000185.1:1445378-1471779 GCA_013398735.1 Nothocercus julius | reverse complement strand
CGTGGCCGGGCGTTGGGCACTGCCCGGCCGCAGAGGGCGCCCGTGTGCCCAGATGTCCCCTGTGTGTCCAGACGCCACCCGCGTGCACCTACCACGGGTGCCCAGCGCCACCCGTGCCCAGTGCCAGCCGCGCGCACCCAGGAGGGGTGCCCAGACACCGCCTGTGTGCCTGCCCATCACCATGTGGCACGGCTCGGCTCGGCTCGGCTCGGCTCGGCTCACCCACCTCCCTCGGAGGGACCCAGCACAGCCCTCTCCACCACAACAGCTCCTTTATTGTTAACCAAGTTGCCATTTGCAGCAAATGGCAGTCTGGAGGGGAATTGCTGGGTGCAAGGAAAACCCGGATTCAACCTGAAGACGTCGCTGGACAAACAGTTTAGAGTTAGAGCAAAGAGCTTTGGGGAAAATGGTCCTTTACAAAACAGATAAAAGGAAGTGGATGTGTGGATTTTTTATTTTTCTTTCTCTTGCCACCATCTTGTTGTTGCAAATGTAAATCACATTTGCTAATCGCACCTCAATCAGTGACCTGCACATATTGGAGACTGCAGCATAGCACAAACACTTTTCGATAGAAACAAGACTAATTTGCCACCTGCATTTTGACTTCAAGCACCATATCTGATGATTGGTAGGAAAAAACAAGCATTAGTAAGCAAGATGAAAGGACATCTCAAAGCCCATGAGAACCAGGTCAGAGTTCAAAGCGACTGTGTATGTGTTTAGATTTTAACTTGTTGTATTTGGTGATCAGATCTAGCTTACTATGCCCAAGAGTCATTCTCTTCTCAGCCCCATACACACTGTTCTTTTCCATGAGCATTTCCTCGCTGAGTTTATCATAGCAAGGAATCACACCTTTCTTCTCTCGTTTTAGCTGGTTATATGGAGATAGCAGGTCCAATTTCCCTTGTCCAGGACTCTGTCTTTTCTCCATCCCGTAAACGTTGTTGTCACTGTCTGCCGTCAGGTCCTTGGAGGTAACAGTGGGGCCTTTCTGGTTCTCACTTGTGCCATTGCTATCGGCAGCCTCTGAAGGCGACTGCAAATTCTGCTCCTGTCTTGGCAGGGAGTAGAGAGTTGGTTTGTGCTGCCCAGCTGGGGTTGATTTATTTGGAAGACTGTGAGAGGAGTCTGGTGGTTCCCCTTGTTGCTTAGAGCAAGGAGGCTTTGGAGATGTGTCTCCCTTGCCCTTTTTACTGGCATGATCAGGGCTCAAATCTTGCCTTTCGTGCTGTACGTTGCAGGTGGAGTTTTTCAGAAAGGGAGACATTTTTATGCTTCTGATGCTTGCGTTTGAGAGGCTGCTTGAAGGGCTGGAGGTTTCAGTGTCGTTTGCCTGGGCAGCTTTCAAAAGGAATTCACCATCCCTTGAGGTATTCTGAGAAGAGGGTCGTGCTCCAGGATCTGGCACACAGAAGTTAGTCACGGCTTTGGATTCAGCGTACAAGTACCGGAATTCCTTGTCAAAGTCTGCAACAATTTGACCACGGAAGTGGGTTGCCAGGCTGGTGTGGACTTGGCTGCAAAGCCAGGTGAAACTGCAAGAAAAGAAAAGGAAAAAATGTACACGTAACACTTGTCAACAGAGTCCTGGGATTGCCATTGATTTTAGTGTTTGTATGATTTCTTGCCTCTCAATTATGTCATTAAATTAACACTTTTTCTGAAGCATGTGTCTGAGATAACTCATTACATAATTTTAAAAAACAACCCCTAGGTGATCATTTAGTTGTAGATCAGAGACTGGCATTTTTTTCAGCTCACTGATTTAATGAATTGCATCAAAGTACGAACAAGAAATATGCTGTACTTTGACTGCAAGAGTGCAGAAAGCATTAGTACATTAACAGCAGGTTTTCCCTAGCCTTATGAAGGGTGCAAAACAGCAAGCAGTCCCCAGCCAAAACAACAGCAGTCCTCCCTTTTCTTCTGTCAAGAGCATCAGGGCATGGGTAACTTAAATAGCTCTGCCCCGCTGTATACCTACAGAGAGTAACCACATTTCTCCTCCCAGTCTTCATTTTCCTAGATGAAACAGGAAAACTCTCATACAGTAGGCTCCCCAGGCTCCTCGTTCATCCCAATCTTTTATTCTTTTATTCTTGTTACAGTGAAACCAGGCTAACAGAACAATTGTGGGTGGAGTCATCTCATTAGGGCTGCATTATCACCTGCTAAAGCAAGATAGTGACGAAGGCAAAAATATGATGAAATCAGAGAAGCTGCAGGAGAGCAGTCATAACAGGAGGCTCCAAATATTCTCCAGTAAATAGAGTAAATGTCATTTCAGGACATGATGCTGACACTGTGCTTTGGGACCCACTGATGTATACTTTACAAAACAGCTATTTGGGAACTTACTGTAGGAAAAGCAGCTCTTGGCTTGCCCCTGGCAGTATGCAGTTATTATGGTTCATGAGGTTGTTTTGAAAAAAATAGTATACTTACACACTGTACCCCCTCACCCTGCCCCCAAGAGCAAGGGAAAAAAAATCAATACTGTTCTGCTTAATGTCAAGATAGAAAAATTATCTAAGAATGAAGAAGTAAAAGTCTGAAAAATCCTTTGTGGGTGGCATAAAGACTATTCAAAAATAGCATATTGCAGGCTCAAAGCAAATGCATATAGCTTAAAGGAAAGCTGTGAGAAAAAAAAAATTTTTGAATGGCTAAACAATGGAAGAAGAGAAGCTAGTAAAATCAGAAAGTGTGTCCTTGCAAAAGATCAAGGCTTTGCAAAAAGCATGAGAAACAGTAATCAGCTCCCCAGGGCTAACACATACTGCATATGCAACAAGGGTGCTCAGAGACTTCCTCTGCACCAGTGCTTTCCATACAGAAGCTTGGGAACCTGCCCTGAACCCACACTCATACAGAACATGAGAAAGGATCCACCTCACATTGAAATCTCTGGAGAAGAGATTAGAAAACAAATCAACAAAATATTAAGAACTTGGCAGGACCAGGAAGCACCAAAGGAATTCAAGAAAGAAACAGGTCAACTACTAGCTGTGTTGTGTAATTTCACACTTGAAAGTGCCTTGGTTAGCAGAAGACTGGAAGCTTGCTAATATATATAATTTTTTATATATATAATACATTTTTTTTGATGTTTCAGATCGTTAAGCCTCATAAGTGAACTGCATAAATTAGTAGAAAGTCTTCTAAAGAATACAATTAGTGGACATATGGGTAAATATGATATAATAGGAAAGGTAGCTTTTTCAGAGGAAAGTCGTCTCTCACAAAACTATGCAAGTTATTTCAAGGAAATACAAGCACCCAGAGAGGGGAGATCTCATGTAGCCAGTATCTACATTGCCAAAGGAGTCTATCCCAGAGAAATGGCCTGGCTCCCATGATAGCATTGCTGCTGGTCCTGATACTTCTTCAGGCAACACATTTTCTGCCCAGTAGCCTCTGATGCCCTCTCCAGCCTCCAGCCTGGAAAGCTCTCCAGACGGATTCTTTCTAGGCAAGCCACCATCCATGGCAGGCAGCATGCTAAGGCAGGGGGATAGTAGCTCCAAGAGCTTTCGATAAATCATCAGCCCAGTGCTGGAAATAGCTCAGGTCCGTCCTAATAGGTGGGGCAGCTGCCTCAGCTGCTTCTGTCATCGCTCTTCGCAACGTGGAGACAAGATCCTGGAAAACCAGTACCAACTGGTGGCCCCAGGTAGTGCTTCCCATCAGGGATAAGTGACAGTGCGTGGAGAGTTATGACACATATGTAGAACTTTTGCTACTCTCTGAAGGAAGCTAGAACCTACCATCCAGCACCAGCACACTGTCTCCTGAGGGCCCCTCTCAAAGGGAACCTGAGGGGGACACTGGGCAGCCACGTGGAGGATCATGCCTGCCAGTCCGCAGTACCCAGCCTGGCACCGCTATGGCACCATAGCTATGCAAGAGGCCACATCTGCCCTCCTAGTTCAGGCTGGCTCTCATGTGGTCAGGCAAGAACATCGCAACAGCTGCCCATCGAGGCCTCTGGCCTCACTTTCAGAAGCAGGCAAACAAGAGGTCTTCCCTCCCTGGACCAAGTCTCTCCCAGCTTCTATTTCTGCCTCCTCCCAGCATCCTCTGACCTGGCCTCTCCACAGCAAAGCATGAAATACACACAACCTTTCCCTCACATCCACACAAACTGTTCTTTCCTATGCTAAGGAGAGCATCCTTGGAGCCGGCAATACAGAGCCCTTACTTAATAACTGTCCCCACCATTGAAGACTCTTATGGCCCTTCCCCTAGCCCAAGCATTAACGGAGCCAGTGGGGCCCTGCCCACTCCACATCACAACAGGCCCTGGAAGGAAGCATCCAAGCTCTCCTAGGTATATAGCCTGACATGCCTGAATTTGTGTCAAGGCACAGATCTCCTCCTGGCCATTAAGCAGGTTTCCATGATAGGCTGATGTGGCCTTGCCAGCCATTGCTGAACCCATTACCGCAGCTGCCCTAGCCCTCTGCCATCAAATGCTTGTTCTTGTGGGGCATGGGACAACAAGAACTGAGCTCTTATTCCTCAGTATGAAACAGGAACATCAGGGGCATCATAGGCCTTGGCAACACCTGGCAAGACACAGTACACAGCCCTCTTGCCCAAACCTGTTCTTCTGGAGACAACTGCCTAGCCAGCAACAGCGGGTGAGGAGGCCTTGGCCAGATGCCTTTGCAGGCTGTCCCCTGTGCTTGCGCAGGAAGAGCAATGACAGAGGGAGGCAAAGTCATCACACAAAGCAATAAAGGTCTTTTTCTCCTTGAGTTGCATGGGGAAAATAGCTAGGGAATGATCATTCTTGGTATCATCTGGTATAAAGATGAGGCATTAACTGAAATGAATTGGTGGCAGATTCAGTACAGACAAGAAGAGGTACTTCCTTGCACAACACAGAGGCAAGCTGTGAAAGTCCCCACCGCAGGGCACTGTGGAGGCCAGGAGTACAACGTGGTCAAAAACCAGTAGGATTTTCATGCTATTATTTTTTTTTTTCCATAATGGACTATTGTTTATATAGAAAACCCTGGATCACCTTGAGGCACAAATTGCTGGAATCTGGGAAAGGAGGATAGAGACCATCTCCTCCCCTAACTCGCTCTCAGACACTCCTGAGAAGTTATCCTCCAGGAACACTTGCAGCTCAGCTTTTAGCCGGGAGATGGAGTTGAAACATCATATCCAAGGAGGTTGGAAATATAGTCTGAGAAACACCACAGTTTGGCAGTTCTGCCAAAATATTCCCATGGCCTGATGCTTCAGCTTGGGTTGAACGCAAGTGACAAGAACATGTGCAGTATTTCAGTGGAAGTGTCAATCTCAGGAGCACTTTTGACAACAGTTCTTGCCTGTGTCTCCATGGAAAACTGCAATACAGAGTAACACTACAGTTCCTCCCATAGCTGTACTGAGCAGGTGACCTGCTGTTAGTCACCCTAAACTCCTCTGTCCTGTTGTTTCCAGCTGATGAGGTCCCAGTTTACAACAGATATTGTTTTACCTTTTTTTTTTTTCTGTAATTTATATAATAGTGTCTGCTATGTTAGTGAATACCTTCATCTCACCATTCTATTAACCTTAAAATAGCGCTTGAAGAAACATTATCTCTTCTTCTGGTACCTAGAATGATACTAAATAACCAGATATTATTATATTTAGTATTTTAGATTATTCCTTTGTCTGGATTTCTCAGTTAACCTCATTTTTTTCTCCTTTTCTTGGTTCAAAGGAAATATAATCTTAAAGAAGGAAAATAGAGGGAAGTATTTAGTCAGCAAAGACAGAAAAGTTTAAGAGTCTAAACTAACCAACCTGCAACTGCTTAAGATAAGTCACTGAGCTTGGTTCACAGATTGAGAAAGTTCCCCAAAAATATGCCTGATTCATATGAACGGGCAGTAATACATCCAGATGACTTCACCTTGCCAAGGGTATTTTGGAAAATAGGAAGTGCTGTTACAAATATGCCAAGGAAAATGTCTATAGAGAGAACAACAGGATCAGCATGTGGGGCTCAGTATGAAAATATCAATAGGCACACACTTCTCTTGCTACTGGTATGTAATCCTGCCTATCGGGCTCCTAGAAGGGAAAATCTGTGGGCTAGAGAAATAGGTAGACATTTCAGGTGTGATTTGAGCATGTGTTTGAAGAGAAAAGAGTCTTTTCTTACAGCTGAAGAATTAAAAGGCACTTGCTGAATACCTGAGTAGTGAAGAATTAAGTAGGAGAATCACCTCCTGCAAGTGAGGCTGTAGAAAGACAAGATATCTGGGTTCACTGTCAGTATGGAAGGAAGTATTGAACCTCCAGAGTAGAGTATGTCTTATGGAAAACAGTCTGCCATAGAGTTTGTCTGTAGTGCCACAGGGCTGGGGTAAAAGCAGGCATCCCAGGAATGCATGAACTGCATTATGGTGTATGAGATGTGAGTAATCTTTTCACTCAGCTGTAGTTCAGAAGGATGAGCTGCTTGCTGCGATGAGTGATAGCAGAGACATTTGGACCTAATCAGATGAACACTACAGAGAAGACACTGGTCAATGTCTATAGGTCCCATCAACTATATAGGTTAAGGAAATTGTGTCAGGGAAAAGATGACAGATTCTCTAAGAACTGGAAAACTATAGGGATATAACCTATAGAAAAAAAAAAAAAAAAATACCGGATTCCATCTTAACCTAAATGACATCTGGCTGCTGCACATTATAATTCAAAAGACATAGGGAGGTTGAAATTAGAGTCTGGAGGAAAGCTGCCATAGGTAGAACATGGCCCAGGTTGAGACGGCTCACTCTACCTTAGCGATAAAAAGATAAAAACTGTCCTCTCACACTCTCACATAAGGACAGGAAGGAAATCAATAAAACTTGAGCAATAAATTAGAAACAGTGAAAAGCATCCAAGCAGAGTTGCATTTAGAAAAGTTCAGTAAGTTCAGTTGTGAGCAGCAGGATACTTGTACATGCATCTCTACAAATCTTCCAAGCAAAAACATAAACAGATGTCATGAAATACCTGTGCTATAGTGGGGACTTTCACACAGAAGGCACCACAGAAACTTACTGGGCAGAAGAAAATCAAGGAACAGCATAATTGCACAGGTACAAATTAAACAGAAAGGAAAAATAAGGGGTTGAGTTGCTGCATCAGTGGCAAAACATTACAGAAAAGTAAGGTAAATAACACAAATGATATGCCATCAAAGAAATATGCTTTCTGTGGACTGAAACTTCACTCCCAAACAGGGAAAATGTAGTATTAGGGCTATACTGTGAACTTTCTGAACAGAATACAGATTCAAAGTATGCCATGCTAAGGAAGAGCTGAGAGGCTGTGAAGGCAGAAAGCAGGGGAATACAGGGAGATTTGGTTATATCCATGTAGAATAGGAGCATTGACTAGGAAATCTGCAGCAAGTACATTACAGACATTATAAATGACAGATTTTTTTGAGAAACTAAGTGGAAAACCAACAAAAGGAGAAAATGCTATTACCATTTCAGATTCTTTGTCCATGCAGAAAAAATCACCATGTTGTACTCATATAAAATATTCTTTAAGAAGCAAAATAATCTACAACATTAATATTTGACTTAAAAGAGAAAGCGAGGAATGCTATTAAAAAAAATAAAAATAAATGTAGCCAAAAAGGTTAAAAGCTTAAGGCAACATGAAGATTGTTTAAAGATGCTGTATTTGAAGCTCAGAGCAAATGTACCTATCAAAATAAAGTCATTTAAAAGCCTCCAAAAACTCACCATAGTTAAAAGGTACAGTAAAGGAAAATATTAAAGTAAACAGCCTTCAAAAAGTGGAAATCAGCAATTTTCCAATTATTAACCAGTGAATAACCTATCATTTAAAACTGGACATAGTAACAGAGGAATGGAAAGTAGTAAATGCGAACCCTTTTAAAGAGGTCCTGGAAAACTACAAACAAGCCAGTCTTATTTCCATACTGAACAAACTGGTAGAAGCAAATAGGGAGTAAAATGATTAGATGTATAAATAACTATAATCATAATGTTGAAGGCTCAGCATATTTTTGTGGAAGGAAGCCATGCCTCAAAAGCCTGTTGCAGTTCTTTGAAGGAGACAGCAAACACAAAGATACATACAATTTGTTTGATCTTGGACATTTGGATTTTCAAACACATTTTGACAGGTCATTCACCAAGGGCTCTTAAAGAAGTGCTTGTGGAATATAAAAAAAAGGCTTCCCAAAGACTAATAATTTATTAAAGTTGGGATACAGTTGCTAGTAACTGTTTTAATTTACCTACTGTTCTCCCACAAGTCTTATTTTTTGTATCTTTGTGTTTCAACATATTCAGAAAAGACATGGAAAATGGCAGAAGCTGTAATGTCAGAGGCATTACTAAGTTATCTTGGGTGTTTGAAAGAATACTGATTGTGAGAGGATCTTATAGTATAGCGTGAATGAGAGACAAAATTGCAGGCAAAAATCAATGTCAATAAATGCAAACTGATGCAAAAACTGTAATACTCTCTGAAACAACAATGAGATTCTGATTGCTTTAAGAGGTCATGGTCACCCTAGGTAGTTCAACAGAAGAATCTTTTCAATGGTTAGCACTAGTGAAAAAAAGCAGACAGACTAGGAGCTGCCAGAATGTGGGCAGAGAACAAGACAGAAGTCATCATTTTACCCTTATGCTGATGTATATTGGGTGGGGTATCATTGACCACTTCATGCAGTTCTGGCCAACACCTCTCAGAAAAGATGGAAATAATGATTAAAGGTCTGGTAGTTCTCCTGTATGGCAAATGACTGAACTGCCCAGGATACTTTGTCTGGGGAAGAGATGATTCATATGAAGGATTATAAAGACAGCTGGTGAAATCATGGGTGCAGTCAACAAAGTAAGTAGGGATCAGTGATTTACTCTTCCCTGGTTATGGGAATTTGGGGACATCAAATATAATTATCCAGCAATAAGCTTAATGTAAATACAGTGGCTCACTTCTTTACACAGAAAAGATATTAAACTGCATAAGCCACTGCCAGAGGGTATTGTGGAGGCCAAAACCAGAGCAACCAAAAACAATTAAAGACGTGGAAGAAAAGTCTTTTAAGGGAAACTGAGCATAAAGAAGCACATACAACACACAGCCCTAGAAGTCTGGAATCGTAAGATCCCTGTGCACAAGATTTGCTGCACTGTAATGTCTGCTACTGCTTTGTTCTTACACTCTTTCCCATATCATCCCAGGACATCGGATAAATGATCTTTAGCTTTGCTCAGTAACTATTCTCATCCTTTCAATCTAGCTTTCCCACCTTCAGGGACAGTAATTTAATTATTTACTGCATTGGGTATACCAGCACTCTATGGTATACTTACTAAGACACCCCTTAGATTTCTCCTGCGGAAACTTTTCTGTCCACTATTGAGCAAAGTTCCATAGAAACTGGTTCTTATAGTCCAGAACATAAGATGCTTATTGAGAGGGCAAAGAACCATATTTAAGGTTGTTTTCATCTGATAATTCCAGAATTTGAGAAGTTTCCACAATGCAGGTCTAGAAAGAGAGCTCATGACCAGCCCAAACCACTGCTCCAAAAAGAGGAGGGAGGAATTGACCCTGAGAACCAAATCTTTGTTTCAGACAATACTCTTGACACTGGTTAAATGCCAGTAAATCTAATATCACCTTACAGTCAATGGACATGGATAGATATTTTCAGGAAGTGATTCATTCACCCCTAAGACACTTGTCTCAGGATGGACCAAGTTGCCTCCAAAGGTGCAGCTCTCCATACTGATTCTATAGAGACTCTACAGAACCAGTTGCAGCTAGGCACTTCAGTTTTATAGCGCTAGAGTTTGATCAGGTGAGACCTCCACACAGAGATGATGAAGTTAGAGTAGAAGAGAAGGTGCAGCTTGGGAGCTGCAGCACTGGTTAAGACACTGGTAGACTGAGAGTCTGGCTGGGAGACAGAAAAGAGGGACAGAGGCAATCAAGGAAACCTGGTGGAAGGTGGAAAAATCTATGATATACAGTATTGCCAGCCTATCAGTGTTACAGAAATAATGAGACAGTTGTGCTTTTAGGGGAGTTGCACTGAATGTGAAGGAGAATATGATGTGCAAAAACATGGAAGTATTGTGGGATAGGCCTATGTATGGAAATGCATAACTAATAATAAAAATATAGTACAAGGACTGTAGTCCTGAGCCTCTGATCAGAACAAAGCTGGCGATCAGACAATGGCAAGTGTGATTAGAAAAGCTGAAAAATTAGGACAGAGAGTAATCATGGAAGATTTCATTTACTCTTACGCAAACTAACTTAGCACTTAACTAGGATGACTTGTGGACAAAAGACAGAAAAAGAACAAGAGCTACATTATTCTGTGTGTTTTAACAAGTATTTTGACAATGAATATTTTCACAATGTCACCTGTCTTCACTGCAGTAATTGCTGCTTTTTCTGACCTGTATGTGCCAGCAAGAACTTGGTCACAATCAATCAGGGTAAACTTCTCCAGAACCCGGCCTGCAAACTTCTTGCCCGCTTTGCTGTAGTATGTGTCTCCACTCAGACATCTTATGCGCATGTTCTGGAATCAAAGAAAGGAGAATTGGTAAATGGCTACGCATTGAACAAGACTAGAATATTCCCTAGGTATCAATGATGGATTATCTCAATCTGGAGCTCCACTCTGAAAGCAGGATTCATCAAAGCATGAAGTATTTTCTGGCTTTTGCATACCAAAATATTTAGTCACAATGCTGCTTCTGTAAGATAAAAATACCAGCAAATATTAATAAGTTGCACTTAGGTGCAAATGTTGTTTTGAAAAGAAAAATTGAAAAAAATAATATTGTAGATCATTTATAAATTATACAAGACTATATAATGAGGCTTTCAGTATCTGTCAGGAGTGATTTGTAAGATGAGGGAAAGGGACAAAGTTTTGTCCTTGAGGACAGTCGCCCATTGAAACTGGCTACTCAGAGAAGTTGAGCAGTCTCCACGGACATGGAAAAGATTAGACCAGATAAGGGCCTGAATAGCTTTGTCTGCTCTCATAGCTGGCACAGCATTGAGCAGGAGGTGTGACCTGATGACTTACTGAGTTCCTTCCTCCAGCTTGAATTTTCCTATGATCCTATGAAAAAAATACAACAGGTTGCTGAAAAAGAACAAGATATATTGGATTTTTGGAGAGCTGTTCAACTAAGCCTGTTGCCAATAAACATGGGATTTTTTTCTTACAATGCTGAGGTTTCAGTAGTACTAATTTTCACAAGGATGAGCTTTCTATCTTCTCCAAAGATATTCCATAGATTCGTTTCTGCCATATCCTTCCAACAGTTGGGGGAGTTTCTGTTGCCTTGCTCATTTCTTCCACTCTCTTCTTCCTCTTGTCAGTCTAGGCCCTGCACTTTCCAATTGAGATTGGAAAAGACAGACTGCCAAGCATCAGTCTCACTTGACTTGGACAGTAGTCTTAGATCCATTAGCTGGCTAACTGAAAAATCCAACAGTGGAGTCTTTGTCTGTGAGTGCTGTCAATGCTTGAAGCACTGCTGCAGGATTTGTTCGTACGAAGTTCTTAGAAGTAACATGCTGGAGGATGACTTGCTCCAAATTCCCCACCAAACCCCAAATTGTCATCACTTATCCAAATGGAGATTACCATCATATCCGGACTCAGCTGAAAGCCAGGAATAAAATATGTGTGCTCATTCCATTTAGATGTGAATATCAATCATGCATGTTAATGTTTCTTGACACGCACCAGCCTAAAAGGCACTTCACGTTGAAACCTGTGGATGAGTCACTGAATGGGGGAGGGAAATGTTAATTAGTCATTCAAACGCAAGAGACGACATCAGATCTAACAAAGAGACATAGTCGTCTCCATGGATGTATACCAATGGCAATTTTCATGAAAAACAATGACCTGGCTCTTGGATAAGAAGCAAATAAAATATATTTTGAGAGCAATGAGATTTATCTGGATCCACCAGTTGACTTTACTAATGCAGCTATTTATGAAAGCAAATGTGTTCCAGCATGAAATGTTTCTGTCTAACAGTTACCATCTGAAAAGGCAGGATGAAGTAGGTATGGCTTGTGAGAAAGGACAGATTGGCACCAACATGGGAAAAGAAAAACTCTCTAAACTTTGTGTAGACAGGCTAAGAGTGAGGAGAAATTAAGACATTTGTAACTGCATGCATTCTGAATGCTTTAAAACATTATTTTTGTATGTTTCCATAGCCTGTTTTAATTAATAATAGTTTTGAGATAACTGAATAACCTCCAAGCATCCCCAGTGAGGAAGAGGGAAAATCTATGAACTGAGTTGCCAAAGAGTATCAGTCTCATGACTCTAGGGAACCCTGTTCACACAGAGAAGGAGCACGAGCAGGGGTACTGGTCTCGCAGGACTGACAAATGACATCAAAAGACATCTTCCATTGGTAGGTGGTCACCAGAAGGCTCTATGGTAGTTAGCAAGATACTGGCATGCATTTCTGAGCCTTGGAATTCCCAAGGGAATTTGTCACATTGACACATTAGTTTTTATTATTTGCCTGCTCTGGGCACTACATGCCATTGCTAATGGGTATCTCAATGAGTAGGGAAACAGGCTCTTCCCAAATCCCTGTTATAGCCTGAATTACAAGCTTAAAAAACAGATCCAACAAGGACATTTCTAACGCTTGGTTTCACACTGAGGTTGTGCACCAGGGCCAGGAGGAAAAATGGTAGATTTTGCATCAGGACTTCACAAGGACTTCCCTGCTTCCCTTCCCTACACAGTTATCTCACTACAGCAATTCTGGACAGAATCTAAAGTTAAACTGAGGGATCCAAACCAAGAACAGTTTAAGTCTTGCAGTTCAGTGTCCTAGGTCAGGAATAGCAAGGGGACAAGGAAAGGAGATCATACAGGCCCATGCGAGCAGAAGTTTCCTATTCTACCTCTGTCTATTTGCACCAGCCCAGCAAAGATTTCAGGAAGGTCTTATTTGCCTTGATCTCATGCTTCTAGGGTGTAAAACTGGAACAAGGACCACAAAACACAGGACTCCCCTTCCTCCCTTGTGTTGAGAGACAGAGACTGATTTCCTAGACCAAAGTCATGCTCTCTTAGCCTGGGAGAGTGGGTCAAAGTGGAGCAAGAGGTCCTAGGGACCAGGCGGAGGGGAGCAGCATTTTTTTTTTAACCAATTCCAAAACTTAGTTACCACATCCAAAGTATGACTGAATACTTACTGGAAAGTTGTCTTGAGTCAGAGCCATTTTATTGCACATTTCCACAAAATGCTTCAAGTGTTCTTCATCCAGGATCAGGTACACAGGTACATGCCGTCTGCTTGAGGCCTCCAGCAGATCACACAGTATTTCCATGTCTGTAAACAAATCCATCACAATTGCTATCACCTAGTCAGGAGAAGAGGGGTAGGGGATGGATGGAAAAAAGACTGTTGAAATCACATGAACAAATGGATTGTGCTACAGACTGTGAATTAAGTGATCAAACCCCCCTGTGTCTCAGGGAAATACAGACAAGAGTGATGACTGTATCTGGAACGTGGTGTTTAACAGTCATTATCCCACCACGGTAGACAAAATCACTCTTAATAACTATGAAGATATTGCCCATGCTGCCACCTCTTGTCTCATCAATCTGTCATTCACAGAAAGAAATAGCAGAAAGGGTAATGCATGTGCACAGACCTCAAAATCACTGCGGCAACAAGCACGTATTGCCTTAAGTAATTATACAAAATACACACAGGAGAACCAAAACCATGATTCAATTGGTATAAGAATGACTCCATGAATCATTGATTGCCATATTAATATAAAGGGGTACCATTTCTTTAGGAAGGGAGAAGTCAAGCAAGAGAGGAGAGATTTTAATCTAGTATGTACCTGTCTTTGTTCCAGTATCACACAGCTGGGGGAACTACGCTTAATCCCTGAGTAATACAGGCAGTAAGGGATCTCTCAAGGACATCTGTCTCCCCCATGTCCACCTGCTCAAAGCAGGGCCAATGTCACAGTTATATCCACCTTCAAAGTTATCGCAGGCTACTCAGTGCCTCCTCCAGTTGAGTTCTGTATACAAAGACGGAGATTTTCACAGCCTCTCTGTGTCCTTGTTGCAGTGTCTGGCCACCCTTATCATGAAAACACATTTCTTAACATATAATCAGGATTCTTCTGATTCCAGCTTGTCTCTATTGTCCCTAATAAACTTCATATGCATCTCCTAGAAGATTCTGTCTACACTTCCTCTGTAAATTTCCATTAGGGTGTCTGAAGACAGCAATGAGGTCTCCCCTTCTCCAGCCTGAATGAACAGGTCTTTTGGCCTTTTGGCCTCTTCCTAATATACTCCATTAATAAAGAAGTTAAACAGTACTGGCAGGAGTACTGAGCCCTGAGGGACACCACTAGCTGAACTTCGAACCTCTAATCACTACACTTTTTAATCCAATGATCTAGTCAGTTTTTGCACACATTTTGTAGTCTACCTACCCACATTGTATCTTACCAAGCTGACCATAAGAAGACTATGGGAGACCATGCCAAAGTCCTTGCTAAAGTTAAAGTAAACCATGTCCACTGCTCTCCCCTCATCCATGCAGCCAGTCATCTCACCACAAAGACACCCAGCGTGGACAGGCACAGTTTGCCATTCGTAATTCCATGTTGGCTTTCACAGTCGTGTTTATTCTCCATGTGCCTGGGTGCAGATTACTGAGGTGAGGCTGACTGGCCTGTAGCTCCCCAGTCTTGCCTTCTTGCCCTTGCTGTTAAGATGAGTGTGATATTGGCCCTTTACAGGTGTGAGGAAGACCCCTCTCGCTCCCTGGCTGCCATGACCTTTTAAAAACAACGGAAGCAGCTTTGCAGTGACATCAGGCAGCTGAAAGAACCTGCCTCATAAATAAAGTGGGAGAGAACATAGCTGCCATTATACTGGGGATTGCCCAAACATCAGTGGACTGGAAAGATGAAATGGACGAAATCCATTATGGCCTATGGGCTGAGTTATCCAGAGCTCAGGGTTTCGTGACAAGTAGGAATCTTTAACTGTACAGTCATCTTCTGGCAAAGAAGCACAGCGGGACAGAGATGCCTATCATAACCTTGGGATGCAGTAGTGACAGCTTTTCATACGAAAGATACATAAATATCTAATGGGAGAGTTTTTCGCCATTTGACTCTGTGCATAAAAAGGTAGATATTCTAAAGTGTCTTGGTGAGGGCAACCATGAAGCAATATTTATCAATCCTACAGTATGAATAATAACAAAAAATATATTTTAAAATAATCTGTCTCAGTTCTGGAGAACTGCAAGACAAGATCTCCAAGAGAGGAGGTTTAGAATGAATTTATTAAAGAGAACCAGCAATTCTTTAAAGAATGAGAATGAAGGCAGCAATAGCAATACAGTCCATGGTGGAAGAGAGATGGGATGTAAGGTAGGAGACCATCTTGGCCAAATGAACTAAAAGTCCAAAACTAGAAAGAAATAAAATGAGAAAATGGAAGGTAGGTCATGACAAGTATCAATACTAGTGAATTGTCCCAGAACAAGAAAATTTAAAGGACAAAATGACCTGCAGCCAGCACAATAGATCAAAAGAGATCAGCCATAAACGGGTTAAGATGAGACTGGAGAAGTTGCTGCACTCTTCCACACAGAGTGACCCTGCCAGAAGACAACAGCAAGGAAGATGTTAGTTTGACCAGGAAGTGACAGCTGTGACCTGTTGGCCGCTGCTGTCAGTACTGGCGGCGGGGGACATCGTGAAGAAGGAAACTGCAGCCCGGCGAGCCGAGCCAGGTGCTCAGCCTGGCCTCACAAGCTTCACTCAAAGGCGCTCGCAGAGCGCCTGGGTAACCTGGACCTCAAACCATTAACAGTCGCTGTTGAGATTGCAGGGTAGTATGGCAAGAGACTGATAAAGGTGAAGTAATTCAGGAATTACAGACAGGCCAGCTTCATTTCAAAAGCTGAAAAAATACCGGAACTACTAATCAGGTACACTAGTACCAGTACTTACAATGTCTAGCAGCATTAATTGTTTGGAACTTGAAAGTTGTTTGTATAACTTTGCTTTCAAGTTTCTGCCCCTAGAAGAGGATGCCCCGATAAACATGAACTAGCATTTCAGAGAAGCTCCAACGATCCTATCTACTCTGCTACTCAATGTACATGCCCTATACTACACGGCTATATGGCACGCAAAATCCTGACAGAGCTTGTCCCTGCTGCACATGATGCATCCCATGAGGGGGGTGGGAAACCTTTCTGAAGTTCTCCCTTTTCTGCCTGTGTTAGAGCACGGCCACAAACACAAATCTCTACAGCCCGAGGCACCTGCAGAGCGGAATCTCCAGGCTGAACTTTCTTGTGCCGCTTCTGCTCAGCTGTTCCTCTTTGAATAAAAATTTAAATGCTGATGATAGCTGTAAGACTGACTCTTAGGTGTACAGGGGTTTAGGCTTTAAACTAGGCACTGGCTGAATCAAGTTCTGACCTCGCATCAGGTCTGACTTGAACAGTTGCAGAAAAGAGGAGCTCAGAGCACGCTGAAGCGAGGGTGTGAGGACGGGCTCGCACCTCTGCCGCATGGGCACAGCTTGGTCTCCGCGGCTCTGCTGAAGGGATCAGCTCTCCTTCTGCACGTTCTCCCCTGGGCAGAGCAGGGCGCTGGGCTGGCCTCCCTGTGCTCTCTCGCACCGCGTTTTGCTTAGCAGGCTCGCAGCCCTGTGCTTCACGTACCTGCTGCCGAGGGACCTCCTGCGCTCGGCGTCAGCAGAGGATCCTCTCTGATGTGCCTCTTCCCTTGTGGATTTAGCTCTTTGCAGATGGGCAAGATTTCTTGGCTCCATCTGGACTTTCCCAAGGACAGTCCTTGTGAGGCACCTCCCACGGGAGCGGCGCCTGACACCACCCTGGCACCCGGCTGTCTCTGCCTGCCTGCCCAGCCGAGGAAACTGCAGGCACAGCAGCTCTCCATGTGCTCTTGCTACACCCCGTGCCCTTGGCCAGCACTTGTCCCATGTGACCCTCACGCACGCAAGCAGACAGCAGAGTCAGCTCCTGAGAGCAGGAGGGCTCTGCAAGCAGCAAGATAAAAGTATCTGGCTACACAGATGCGCTCGGTTGCTGGACCACAGACATGAGGTGGTGCTGTGACTCGCGGAAACAGCAGGACTTCACTATGTCTTCTCTGTTGGCTTTCAGTCAAAGCCCAAGGGCTGTAAGACCAGGCAATTTATCCAAATGAATTCTGGGCTACCCATTTTCTAATGTGGAAGCACCAGGAAAAAAAAAAAAATAGCCCAGGCCTTGTACAGAACCCAGGCAAGTCCCTCTCCACCACAGCTGCCTGAAAATATCCCAGCTTAAGTGAGGCTTAGTCCTGGGATAGACTTGGCCTCAGAGACCATCTGAACTTGCCTTGCAAAGTCAAGAGGGAATGAAGCCCTGCAGCCCCAGGCCCTCCGGGTTGAGCCGCGCCGTGCGTGCCGGCTGTGCACAGGAGGAACACGTCCGAGGGCTGGTCCCCTCCGGCGCTTTGAGCTAGGGGGCTCTTGTTTGTCAGAGAAAAGCAAACCAGGCCCAGGCGCTGGCTATGGGCGGATGAGGCCCAGTGTGGCCATGCCGGGCCGCCCAGGCCGCGGTCGCCCGTGGCCCCCCGCGCTGCAGGCTGCGACGCAGCGCGCTGCCGAGCAGACCTGCATCTCCTGCTGTGCGCACTGGAGTGGGCGCCCCGGGCGGCAGCTCACGCTTGTGTAAGATGGGTGGAGCCCCACGTGATCATCACACTCAGGTTTTCCAAAGTGGGTCTTTGCTTAGCGTCGGAAAGTGGAACAAGTGCCCGCTCTGCTTGCTGCCTCTCTGCATGTGCTCCTTCTGCAAGGAGGGGTTGGCGTAGGGTTGCTCTGCTGGGGCTGGCAAGTGCCCACCGCTGCTATGGCCAAGGAGGCAGGAACTGCACTGTGTAGTCACGGCGGGGTGAGGGCGCAGAGGATGCCCTGCCGTGGCCTCGCGCACTGGAGGGGCAGGGGTCCTTGCCAGGAGACCCCGCCGCGCTGGGGGCTGCTCATACTAGGGCTATGTGCTGCAGGACAGCCAGAAGGGCCAGTAAAATCAACACATCCTCTTGGTAAGTAAAGAATCATAGAAACATGGAATCATTCTGGTTGGAAAAGACCTTCAGGTTCTTCAGTTCCTACTCTATGCCCCTCACCACCGTGCCTACTAAGAAAGCTGTAGCTCCTTCCGTAACCCCAGCTGGACCCAAAGCCAAGAGACTCTGGATGTCTTTCCCTTGAAAGATCCTGAAAAGGTAGTATTGCCACAAGGTCTGGTACCTCAAAAGTAACTTTGAACAGATCTATACCGAAGTAGAGATTGAGTAAATACCATTTCAACTCAGGCTCCAGACAACCCATCTTAAAAAGCCTTAGGCATTTCAGTCCATCTGGCCTTATAAACGTGGGCAATATGTGTCCAGTGCTGTCAGCCCCTTGTCCTCGGTGGTGGGAGCTTCATGGCTGGGGCTGGCACAGAGATGTTTTTTTTATGCTGATCACGGCCTCCAAGCCTTCAGCCACTCCTGGTAGCCTGGACGTCACAAAGACACAGCTGTCCCACAGGCTCTAGAAAATTCACACCTTGCCATTGTAGGGTTAAATCATGAAATTTCTGAATCCACTTCTGGAAACTGACAATTCAGCAGTTACTGCAGTCATCACTTTGTGAACTTCAGCACTTACCAGCATCCCATTGGGACTGCCATCTGTCTGGTTTCTAACCAGCATGGCTGGTTGTGCTGGTATTTGCCAGTAGCAATGTGGCTTTGGTCATTACCGTAGTGTTGCCATTTGAAGCAACTCACTGCTTCCCCAGGGACCAGCACAGAGCCTTCTATCATCGCATGTAAGCATAGTTATGCAGCCAGTGACAGAGTTGCACAAGAGGGGGGAAAGAAAAGCATATGAACAGTTCAAAATAGCTTGGAACTCATCCAACACAAGTAAAATTGTAATAATGTTAACAAATGAAGGCTAAGGTGTGGCTGTGCTGCATCTTCTTACGTCTGCAAAAAGAAAAGCTCAAATCTCAAAATGTACTTTCAAAGACAGCTGGTTAAATACAGTAAAGTAAAAAGACAAACCGCACCAGCAAGAGGTATCCCTAAAACAAATTTTGATGATTTGGCAGTACAAAAAAATATGCTGTTGCAAAATATGTCAGCTGATGTTGTTCTGTTTGACTGTGCAAGAGAAAACAGCAAACAACATTTCAAGATGCACATGTTCCTGTCTACAGGACCAGGAGAATCATTTGGGCATCTCAGTATCTTTCACAGATCCCATGGGCTCTCTACCCCCCTTTTACTTCTGCTGTAAGCACGTAGAAGGGGAAAGACCAGAAGGGATGCAGGGAGAATTTAAAATCTGTCGCAGAAGGCATCTGAGCTGCTGTGCTGCAAAAACAGCATTTCAAAGGTGAAAAGCAAGTGGTTCTCTGTCAGGTTGCTATTATTACTTCAGGTAGAGGATGTTTTAAACTCTGGTTCTCTTTTGACATTAAAAACTGTACAAGTAATATTATTTCGGATGTTCTGAGAAGCAAAATGACTCAGTGGACTAGTTAAAGATGTGTAACTGTGGGTGTGACCTAGCCAGAACTGCTGTCATACCTAGAGTTAATCAGGGGAAGCCCTGGCCAGATCTGCTAAACCAGAAGTCTGTAAAACACCATTAATGAACCAATAAGATGGTTTAAAGCTCATTATCCCATTTTACACAGCACAGCCCAAAACGCTATATGAAAACTCCCAGCTTGAACACAGAGCGTTGAAAATTCTCCGTGCTTTCCCGCTGTACAAGGTGCACAAGAAAGCACCTCTGGGAGGGCACGCTGCCTGCGCAATCCCTCGGCGCCTAGTGGCAACTTTATGAGAACTTAGAAAGCAGTAGGATATCTTTCATGTGGTTTGAAGAATCAAGGTGAAACCAGCTGATTAAAACATCATCAGAGATCCCAGACTTGCGCTAAGTGACCAGGTAACATTTCCTCAGGAATCTTTGACTTTGTGCATTTGACCATGACTATGCCTTAAATCCTGTTTCTACAAATGACACAACAGGTGTCACAGGACCTGTCAGATTGTTTGGGATGTCATAAATCAGGTGCTTGCAGGGACAAACAAAGATTTTTGTGATTTACTTCCTGCACAAAACTTCCCATATTTGCCTACAAAGGCACATTCAGGTATTGAGCAACAGCTGCTTTCAGTTGGGCAACAGCTTATGTTGCAAAATGGTCGTCTTTGCTTTTAAAAAACCCTGAAGATCCCCATTTACCTCACTGCCATGCCTGACTTTCAGTTCAATGATATGTGGTTGTTCAACGATCTTATGAAACTGCACAGCAACATGAGCTTCCGCATGGCCCCGGCTCAATCTCCTGGGCACCCATAACACGTTTCTCAGCCTTGCGGATGGCGATGGAAGATAATGCTTTGGTTTGTCTGATCTGGCAATGGGCTTGTTCTTGACACAGCTGAAGTCCAGGAGTAACAATGCTTTAGCAAGTGCTTTCTGTGTATGCAATAATGAATTTAAGGAGTGACTGTCAAGTTAAATAAGAAACTGCTAGAGTGATAAGAGAAATTGCTCAGGAGTTGACTGATTAAAAGTGAACTTTGAACTAGAAGTTAACTCAATATCCCTATGCTATTGAAATGACACAACAGAAAATGAAGAGGGAAAACATGAAAAGACCCATAAAGAGGACAAAGGTAATAAAAGCTGAAAATGTATCTGAGATAGAGCTGTCTGAGCTGCTGCTTTAGTAAGCAGTAGAATGGCAAAGTAAAAGGAAAAAAAAAAAGCAGGGAGCATAATTTAGTGAGCAAATCCACAAAGGATTGTGCTTAAGAGACAAATATTGTCGTTGTCCAGTCTTTATTATGCCTGAAACCTGGCAGCGCACACTCAGCAAAAAGTGCACGACAGGGCAAAAATGGGCTCGTTTTATTCAAACTCAGGCACAGACATCACGGCTAGAAGCTGTGGTGATGTTGTCTAAACTACTGCAAACCATAGGCAGGGATTTGCAGTGTGACATGTTCAGCGTTTACTCAGATCGAGTGTTGTTCCCCAGCAGCTCACCGGTGCAATCCTCTTGCCTTAAGCCACGCTTACCTATGGGTCATGACAACCATGGGCTCCATGGGTCGAGACAAGCCCCACAGACTCCCCGAGGAGGGCAGAGCAGCTCTGATAGGCACACCTGCTGGCTCAGGACAGTTAAGTGCTAACGCTGTGTACCCTGCCACCTGCTCTGGGCCTCGGTGCCATGCTCTGCCCATATGCAACGAGAGATGCAGTGGCTTCAAGGGCACTGCCCATATGACATGAAATCATGGGCACAAAGAAGTTACAAGAACAGAAAGGAGAAGGAACACTTAGAGATCTGCTAGAAAAAAAGAGCAATCACATCATGACAGACATCGAGACAGAAACAACAGCTTGGCACCGTGATGGCCACAGCCACACAGGAGCTGTGACACAAGACCCCACTCCAGGGACACAGCTCTGTACATACCGTCCGTGCCCGGCTGATCAGGGACCGAAGCAAATCCTTAATGCTGTTAGCCTTGTTTCTTTGGAAAACCACAGTGGCTCTAGTCTGCCCTGATGCCGTGAAGTACGGCATCCCCGGCCACCCCAGCTCCAGCTCCGGGGGGTGCACATCAGACATAAGAGGAAAGTAGGTGCCAGATGTTAGCTCAGAGTAGAGGGACGACCCGTCTCCAGCATCCATGTCAGCACGGTTGGCATCTCTGTCTTTTGAGGCATTGGGTTCTGGAAAGGTTTGGCTTCTCTGATGGCTCATATATTCCATGTCCAGGCTGGAAAGAAAAGGTAGCTCTCGTTCTTCAGCAACAGCGTTCAGGTAGCCATGTTCCCCCTGCTCCAGAAAGGCATCTATGGCGAGTCTGGCTGTTTCACTGTGCTGGAGCACCAGTGGAGCCGTGGGCTCTCTCCACCATGGCTTCTTCAGCTGCTCTAGACGGGTCTTCAGAGGCCCAGACGCTCCTTGCTGGCCCCCATAGGTACGGAGGAACTGGGGCCTTGCTTCTACTGCTAGGTAGTTGAACATTACCAGGGCTGTTGATGCTCAGAAGTGCCTCTCAAGCTGGATTAGTCCTCTGACTGATTCCAGGACTTTCCCAAGCTTCTCTTACTCTCCTGAGCTGCCTCCCAACAGGTTCCTTCCAAAGCCAACATGAGCTCCACTCCTCTGCTGGGGAGTTAATCACTAGGTCCGGCCTCCCACTCTGGGGGAGGAGCTGGCCTTCCTCAGCTCCCTCCCTCAGCTTCACCAGCCACGCTCCTGATATGCAGCGCTTAAATAGCCCTTTTGCAATGGGAGGGAGATCATCACTCAGTCAGCTCCTTCCCTTTCCCCGTAACTGATTCATACACTGCCCTCCTCTTCACGCGGGGGATGTTGCCGCCTTTGGCCAAGCAGGCTCTAGCTTGTTCTGTCCCTCATTGTGCTCACAATGTGCTCAGTGGAAAGTTGCTCATGTTGCAACTCGTTCCTGCTTGAAATCTGTTCCAAATCAAACGTGATTCCCAGTGGCAGTTATAATGAAATACAAATATCCTGAGCAGGTAATGAGATTAGGCCAAGAAACTCATTCATTCCTGAACCTACTGCTTCCTGCTCAGCATTTCCCGAGTACCTGCGATTTGCCACACTGGCACCCAGCAGAAAAGCCAAAAGCATCTTTGTTTATTTGTTTGTTTGTTTGTTTTTGATATCACAAGGCCATGGCATCTGTAGGAAGCATGTCAGGAATCTTGCACACATTGTTAAATACAACAGATGAGCAACAGGTCATTTGGTCTCTAGGCATTTCCCCCCAAGGAAGGAAGTTTCCAAGGAAGGGAGCATTCAGAAACAGGAATCTGATGAAGTATTATTGATAATACTGCCCATGGGCTGGGTATTTGAGGGATTAGTTAACTCCAGGTACCCCGAAGTATTAAGGAATTATTTTGGGAGAAACTCTAGAGGTAGACACTAATAAGGAAGTTAAAACACTGTGTTAGGGACCCATCAGTACATAATGCAGTGTAGGAAAAATTCTGCATGGGAGGCATATAGAAGTCCCCAAACTGAATTCTGAACCTCCTCCACCCTACTCGTCTCACTTACCCTGTAGCTACTAAACTCCGCAGATGCTAACTGGAGAAAAATTTAAAGTATAGCATGAAAAACTGGCTGAATAGTTGACGTAATTGACTAGCCTTTTATCTGTAAATTAGAAAAAAATAAATAAATACATAAATAAATAAAATTATCCAGAATCACATAGAATGGCCGAGGTTGGAAGGGTCCTCTAGAGATCATCCAGTCCAACCCCCTGCTCCAGCAGGGACACCCAGAGCATGGGGCACAGGGTGGCACCCAGGCGGGTTTGGAAGATCTCCAGAGAAGGAGCCTCCACAGCCTCTCTGGGCAGCCTGTGCCAGGGCTCTGGCACCTTCACAGGAAAGAAATTCTTCCTCATATGTCTAAAAGTGAAATGTCTAGTGTCTAATGATCACCAGGCGATAGTCAATGCAGAGGGAGAGAGTCAGCCATGCTCAAGAGTTAACCAGCACATTCGAACACTGAGTTCTAGGGCAGATGGGATGAATCACATCACATCACCCTCCATCAAACTATAGATGTAGATAAAGGATTTGTTTAGATTATCTGTTTTATCTTTAGATTGCTGAAGTTAGAATAAAGACTTTTACCAGCACTGTGCAAGCATAAAGAACAGAAGCCAAAGTATATTTAATCAACAGTAACCTGACAGAGCTGTGTTGCAATGAAGGCAGCAGAGAGTAGGCACAGAGTTAAGTGCTGTGGACGGTAGATGTGGGAGAAAATAATGCTACAGGTATAAAAAAAATTTCACGTCTACAAATAAATGCTGAAGCAGTCTAAATTAAAACATAACTAAAATAGTGAGGTGAATAAAAATGGAATATAAGAAAATTATATAAGGGAAGGGGATATAAGATAGATATGAGGGGCCTTCTCCTGAAGCTGCTTTCCTAGGGTGCTGCATATTAATAGCACCCTTCTTTTCACCTTCCTGAAGAGTCAAAAGGACTGCACATTTAAAGGAAGTCACCAGCTGTGTTTTCTGCCAGATGTATCTCTGCTTCAGATTCTGGTGCACTGAAGGGATTTCAGCTCTTTCTCCAGCTGGTGTCTGGCCAGGTTCTGCTCTCTCTCCTGGGATTTCTCATGGCCCTCAGCACATGAAAGCACCACCATGCAAATGTCTCCAGCAAGCTTGTCAGCCTGGCTCTCTGCAGCGGCATGGGGAGGGGCAGAGGTTTTGGGGAGGCAGCGACCTCACCCTAACGCAGACAGCGGAAGCAGGTCAGATGATTTGTGCCATGGAAGTATTTATCTTTGTCTACTGAGTCTAAGGAGAGCGAGCTCAGGCTGCCAAAGTCAGGGACAGAGGTTGAGTGTGGAGACATTAAAATTAGATGTCTAATACCTTGTCCCTATCTTTTGGCAAAGAGATAAATATCTATAATTGGTATTCTTCTGTTTGATGGCCAACACATGGCCATCCCATGTGGGACTCACATCAGACTATTTTTGCCAGCTAGAACTTACACATCTATAATCAACAGAGAAACATGAGGAAAATATCCCTTCTGGCTAAACATATATCCTGAATCTCACCCCCACGTGAACGTCCCTAGGCAAATATGCTCTAGCTGATTTCTGAGTCCAGTTGGGATCCAGGAACTAGTCAGTGCTTCATCCATGTGCCCCACTACAGATATTTTTTGAGTTCACCACACACAAACATCTTGACTGGGCTTCCTACAGAATGTGTCTGCTACTTCCTCCTCAAGCACAGATGCAAAGGAGCCTGCTACAGCTCTTCATAACCAAGCGGTTCTTGGAGAGCACTCATCTGGAACAGGGAAGCTGCATGTGCTCTTTCTCCCCTTTCATTTTCAGCCCTTAAATCCACATCTCCCACTATACATCATGGTACTCAAATGCACTTATTGATAGGCTTCTCTGGAAAGCATCTCTGTGAAGATGTTCTACTGGGCATATAAAAATTGCAGATTTGCCAGCCAGTTGGAAGCAGCAAGAGTGAACTTGTTTTGTTCCACCAAATACAACACGCAACTGGATGGGAAAAGTCTGAGTTTTAATTACTGCACTGAGTTCTTTGTCAATATTGAACTCATCAACAGAGCAACACAAAGACAAATATCCCAGCTGTTCTTCTGAGATTCCTGATCATGGCACTATTGAATCATTCTTTTTCTAAACACAGCACCTGAGCAACTTGTTCCATTTTTTTTTTCCTCCATTTATATGTTAAGGCTCTTCCAAATCAGGGGAGATAAAACTTTGCATCCACTCAGCTGAAAGACAGTGTTGAACACTCGTTGCCAGCTATAGGGCAAATGATATGACAGCTAGTGGGCACAGGGAAGGTAGACATCCTTACCTCTGCTAGTCCCCGCTCACTGGCGCGCCCAGCACACATGTTCTCGCTCACCTGAGATCCCTATGTAGCTTACGCTACATCTCCCAGTGCATGGCCACCAAGTCCTTCTGTGTCCTTTTGGCATCCAGCCTCAGCTGCTGAGGACATTGATTCACAGCTGCTGGAAAAGTGAGGCTATCGCCCCATACAGGTGCCCATCATCTTCGCTAGCGCCTTTCGCACTCTAGGATGCAGACATATAAAACTTGCATGAAGATTTCAGTTCCAGCAGGCTCAATTTATAGTTCCACAGTTCTTTCATGAGTTCTCTGAACATCTAACCTGACCAACATACTGTTACCATTTGTATCATGGCAGGAGGAAGTGCATTTTGAATACAAAATAAATACTCACTAGAGTGAGTGCAGTGCAAGTACTGGTCACCTTGGTAGAAACTTAATCTTATAGCAAGAGCAGAGGAATCATAAAATAAGAACAACAATCCCAGGCCTGAGTCAGTTTCATCACTGCCTGCAGAGCCTGGGTGAGTGTCTGTGCTCTCTAACTTGCGATCACCCCTTAAGTAAAGAAAAGCAGGCTTTGGACAACACAGGAATTTGTCATGCAAGTCCCATCAATACAGGGACCCATTTCTCACCCACCACCCAGGGTTTGTTCAGTGGTCTTGCAGAGCCTCTAAGGGCTTCTGTGAGTTCATAGAATCACAGAATGCTTAAGGTTGGAAGGGACCTCTAGAGATCATCCAGTCCAACCCCCCTGCACATGCAGGGTCACCTACAGCATGTGGCTCAGGACTGCGTCCAAGCGG
>VZSV01000185.1:1408338-1434611 GCA_013398735.1 Nothocercus julius | reverse complement strand
GGAAAAATTTCTTGACAGTGAGGGTGACAGCCCTGGCACAGGCTGCCCAGGGAGGTTGTAGAGTCTCCTTCTCTGGAGATCTTCCAAACCCGCTTGGACGCAGTCCTGTGCCACCTGCTCTAGGTGACCCTGCGTGTGCAGGGGGGTTGGACTAGATGATCTCTAGAGGTCCCTTCCAACCTTAAGCATTCTATGATTCTTGCTTACTGCTACAAATAGCCCAAGATTAGCAAATTGTCACCTCACAGTTCACTCCCCCACTTTTCATTTACAACTATATTGAACAGCAGAGTCGTTCCCACCCCCAGTCCACTGAATCTAGTAACAACCTCTCCTCTGTTGAAATGTGACAATTTACTGGCTCTCTATTGCGGATATGCCTATTAGTTACTTGTCTACGGGAATACATTTGCTCTTCTGCAATGGCTACCTAGTTTCTTTTGTAAGTCTCTGGTACAAGCTTCCCAGAACTTTCTAGAAATCCAAGACAGGGTAAATCAGATATTCTTTGTCCACAGCATCAGTGGCTCCTTCAAATAACAGCACAGATTTGTGAGGCAGGATTGGCCTTCAGAAAAGCCATGAAGACTCCTCCTGGCCTGCATTAGGACCAGCGTTGCCAGCAGGTCAAGGGAGGGGATCCTGCCCCTCTGCTCAGCTCTGGGGAGGCCCCACCTGGAGCACTGGGGGCAGTTCTGGGCTCCCCAGGACAAGAGGGAAGTACAACTTCTAGAAAGGGCCCAGCATAGACCAACAAAGATGATTACGGGACTCGAACATCTATCTTATGGGGAAAGACAAAGCGAGCGGGGGCTGTTTAGCCTGCAGAAGACAACATTGAGAGGGGATCTTCATGTACAAATACCTGAGGGGAAAATGTAAAGAGGAGGGGGCCAAACTCTTCTTGGTAGTGGCCAGTGACAGGACAAGGGGTAATGGGTACAAATTGAAACCCAGGAAGATTTATCTGCATATGAGGAAGAACTTCTTTCCTGTGAGGGTCACAGAGCCCTGGCACAGGCTGTCCAGAGGGGCTGTGGAGGCTCCTTCTCTGGAGATCTTCCAAACCTGCCTGGATGCCACCCTGTGCCACGTGCTCTAGTGTCCCTACTTGAGCAGGGGGGTTGGAATCAGTGATCTCTAGAGGTCCTTTCCAACCACAACCATTCTGGGATTCTGTGAATGTGCTCTATTTATTTATGTGATTGCAGTTTCCTATTTGACTGCCAATAGCTTCTATCCTATCCTTTGCTTGAGCTTACAGGGTTGGTATGACTTCCCCACTTGTTGGACAAATGGTCCCAAATTTCATGCTCTCTGCATTTGTTTTACACCTATCTGCAGAGTTCACCAGGAGACTTTCAACCTCTGTGGCGTATCACTATGAAGAGGTGTAGATCAACATTTCCTCTTAAGAGATCCCAGGGGTTTAATGCAACTTAATCCCTTCTTTACAACACTCAGAATTTAGGCTGTAGTAGAGGCTGTCAAAAGTAAATTAAATGGCCCGGCAGATACTAAATTACAGGAAGCCCCATATGGCAGAGCATTTTGAAGGACGTCTCTGCACCATCAAGTATACTGCTTTTCTACTTAAAGATAACAAATGAATATAAAACCCACCTATACTTAAAAGGAGAATGGAGCTACATAATATGCAGACAATAAAAAAAAATAAAGCAGATATTCAATATCCTAACAAGAGGATGAAGAAAGGGCTATGGGCTGCAGAATACCTGTTTGCGCACATACTCTACAAGTAACTCTAGATGCCTTGGGTCCTCACAGTTCCTGTTAAAAAGGTTTCGCCAAAGGGCTGCTGCCAGAACATGATCATCAGACAAGATTCCCTAAGTAAGAAAAGAGAGGAGATTAAAAACTGCACATGAAGAGGGAGTAAACACAAGACAAATCCATTCTATTGTTCAATATACTTGGCTCTAGACAATATTAAACTTCTCAGTGCCTACAGCTACTGTAGTCTGTACCTATGAAAAGGCATCAAGGTCATTCCTTCCCAGAAAGAATAACCTTTGACTTGAAAGAGACTAACGGCTCCATCCTGTAACAAATATCCACCAATCAGAAAAAAATAGGTGGGTTATCCTAGGAGAGTAGATGACCATTCAGTTTCTGTAGATTTTAAATCTTTAGATTAAGCCTTACAGAGAAGAGAGCCAATTTACAAAACTGCGTGAAGCCCAGAATACTTGAAATACTAAAAATTAAAAGATACACAATAAGATGTTCTGGAAAAGCAATCTGGACTTGACTATTTGCCTCCTTCTAAATTAATGAATGACAGATTTTTTTTTTTTTTATCATCAGAGACAATCTAGATTTCTTCCAGTTAAAGCTAATTTTAAATTTGTCTTACACAACAGTCACATCCTTGAGAACTTTTTGTCTAAATTCTCTTCAGCTTTGTCTTTCTAGATAACTGGTGCTATCACCAGAGCCTTGTAACTCCTGTCTTCTGCTGTCACATTTGCCAAAGACAAGAGAGGACTTTAAAATAGTCAGTTAAAATATGAAAGGTCAACATTTGTCTTTAATTTAACTAGACATCTTGCTTCTAAAAAGATTGTCAACAAGAAGAGGCAGACGTGAAGATGACAGCCTGGCTATACTTAAAAATAGATTAAAGAAAAAACCTGCATACCTAACATTGTCCAATATTCTACAAAGTTTACCTTTACAAGATATTAATAATGCGAATAGCCATGTAAAAAAAAAATATAATCATGTCAATAAAAAGAAAATCAGTAGCAAAACCCATTAGAGCAGAAAGTTAACTACTATAAGAGCTGATGTAATTCTATTTTCTACTTGAAAATCCCACTGATACTTGAACACAGCTGCCCAGTGATATGTGTGGCAAATATTTAACCCATCTGCAACATTTTCAGTTCGGTGAATTAGATGGCCTACTTGTTCCTGCTCATTCTGTCAAAATACCCTTTTTACCTCATCATAACCAAACAGAGCTGCATAGAAGTTTTCTACCATACTTCTCAAATCTTCTTTTAGAGCAGCAGAAGTAATCTGAAAAAAATAAAAAAGAAAACCATCAGAATGGATTCTAAGCTGGTGAAGATGACAAAAAATGATTACCAGTTCCACTCTGAGTAGGAAAAGAAAAATGCGTACTGTGGTCCATATATGCTAGGATTGGGCTGTAAATTGCGAGGGTTCATGTACTCAGTGTCATTAGAAGAATGTACAATACCACTCCATTAGTTCTATATACATATAAAAGTCAGAGTAAATGTTAGATTATACAAATGGCACAAAAAATCCTCGGCCAACAGTGCCGACAACAGCTACCCAAGCAGAGAAAAAAAAACACAGCAAGGCTGTCCTTTAAGTCACAGCATAGGCCACGATAATGAAAACTGCTCTGCAAGTGTTTTAGCTGTTATGCAGGTTTTCCAGACCTTGATTCATTCATATGTATCTTCTAAGAACTCACAAGGTTTTGAATATTTATTTCTAACACACAGACTCCAGAGCTAGACATGCTATTACAGTGAAGGTACTGTAATGCTAAAGATAGAGGCCCCATCCCTATCCTTACTTCTTAATTACTTGTCAATATTGACTTGTTCATTCAGAAATCACATGAATTCTGTTTCTACAGCATCTCTCTGGCAGCTCAGACTTACTAGTTGGTCACTATGACTAAGTTTCTTTCAGAGTTGGGAATTCTCAAGCTACATCCCCCTATGCTATATGACTTGATCTATGTTCCACGCTGACTTTTAACTAAATTTAACAGTTGCTTAAATATTTGCTACTTTGGCCTGAGCTACTCATTGGCTTTCAGAATTGCACCCTGTGTGAGTTTAGGTAGAACAAAAAGAGATCTCTAGGTCCACAGTGATGGCTGAAATAATTCACGTGCATCTCATCTCCTCCATGCAAACTGGCTACTCCTTTTGCCCATGCTTTTTATTTCTATCAAGAGAACAACTGAATAAGGAGTTCTCTCACAAGAGCAGAGCTCTCCTTCCTTTAGCAAAGATCCCTCTTTGTATTGACACATGCCAGACCTAAGACGTAACAAGCATTTGTTATGTGCAGACCTTGCATGCAACGTAAGTATAATCGACACAGATAACTGTCTGCAATCCTGCATGTTAGCAGAACACCCACCTATGAGAGTGCATGAGGGGACAAGATAAAAAAACAAAACAAAACAAAAAAACAACTGCAAACAGGAACGCAGGATCAATTCTAATCAATTCTAATATGGAATGAGCATTACCATTTTTGACACATAGTTTATCATAAGGTTAAAGAATTGTGAAATTTAACATATTAACCTTAATATTTATGACAGGGTGATTCATATGTTCTAAATATTTTCTTAGTATTCTCGGTCCTTATGCAACAGCTTCCTATTAAAATGTGATTTATTTTGCCATGCTATCAAATCTATTCAAACACTATTCCGTTAAACTGCTATCTTTTTCATTAGTTGATTTTTATACTGAAAACACAAGGAAAATTTCTTTATGTCAGTTACTCATATTTTTCCATTAATATAAGCTATTAAAATTCATGCAAATATTTTATAGGCCATCAAGATTTGGCAACTGCCTATTACTAATTTTTTTTTTTTAAAAAAAAGAACCAAACATAAGAAATCAGAGGGTTAAATGATGACTGCAACTTCTGTAATGACTTAATTAAATTTTTATTGAGTACATAAACTATGATGTCATTTCTACCCAACCATGCTCTAACTTTCTGTGCGTGTCAGAGATCGTGGTTTTTCTCAGTAGAACATACTTCTAAATAAGCTGCACTTCTACAGCTCTAATAAGGGGAGCGAGTCTCATGTAACACACTCAATAAATTATCCTTCCATTTTTAAACAAACAAATTCCATGAGTTATTATATATTTGCCACGCACTTTTTATGACATAATAAAAATGTTACCTCAAGGATTACTTAACACATACTACAAATGTTACAGCAGGCAACTGCAAGGGGCAAAGAAAACAAATAGTCCCATTACAGAGACAAGTCCTGGACTATACATCCCCAGGGAAGCAGCTTTCTATTCTAAAAACAAAGAGCAGCAGCTTTAAGTTAATAAGAAATAGATTGATGAAGGAGATAACCAAGTTAAACAAATATGGCAATAAATACATCTTGAAGACAAGAAGTTTAAAATACGAAATATGGCTTTGGGGATGGAGCAGTATCTTAGGCCGTAAAATTACTTTTAATGAAATATTGTTGTTTCTGAAGAATACAGTCAGGGCTGGTGCAATTATTATAGTAAAAATAAAAAAAAAAGATTTTTTTTTTTTTAAATAGAATAAAAATGAGTAAATCCAAATCTTCTCATTGTTAGGAATGCTTCCTCTTTTCAAGCCTGACAAGCGTTCTAAGCGCTGGCGAGCTTCGTCATCTGGTTGTTCATTATTAAGTACAAAAGCACCTAGACAACTCCAAGTGTTTCCTTGTATCGCTAATACAAGGAAAAACAGTAACACCTGGAGTTTTCTAAGGATTTAGCCACTTTGCCTTCTTTGGAAACAACCCAGTGCAGAGTTGTCACCAGAATAATTTATGTACCACTGATACAGTGGAAAAAACCCTAGTGCGTAACTAGGAGTGCATTTATTTGCACATCTCTCACACCCTTCAAAAAAAGGAAATGTACAACTAGCACATCTTCCTTTTACATGTCACCACTTTTCCCTGAAGGGCTTCATGATCCCATATTCTCCTTTTCCAGACTACACTCCCTACATTCTTGTTACACTATGATGAGAAACCTCAGCTTCAGGCCCATAAGCACTGCTGGACAGACAGCTATGGGGCCTGTTGCTCTACGAGGCAAACTACCAACTCCAGGCTCAGTTTTAAGGCTCTGCACTCTAACAAGATTTCTAGGAAGACAAGACACTGCTTTACTGTATATGCTGGGCATAAATTAAACTGCCTTAGATATTAGCAAATGTTTTAGCGAACACATGGCGTTGACGTTCACCTTTTGGTTGGATAAAGAGTATGTTTTCATAGTGAATCTCCATCATCCATTCCGTGGCTCCAGTTTGCACTTCTGAGATGCCTCAGAGTGCACAAACTTGAGCGCGTGCCCTGCTGCACAGGAGGCATTCGGTCCACAGGATCAGAAGTGAACTAACCCGGAGGAAAAGTTGTCCCTGTACAGATGGGACATTGCATGCGCCACTGTTTCACTCAACAAACATGTCCTTGTTGGGCCACTCTACATGCTAGCAGAGACATAGCCTCAGCAAGCACAGGCAACACTATTTCAAAGCATTTTAACAGGAGTTTCTTGTTGTTTTGCCTTTTGCCAGCACCTATTGCTGGCACTTAAGCTACTTTATCTCTAAGGCCAGAAGGGACACTTCTAACCTCACCTTGTACAAGCACTAACCACTGAACTTCATGAAGCAATTCCTTTCTTTAGGCCATAAGTTATGGTTGAACTATATTTTTTATGAAGAGATTCCAGCCAGAAGAAATGGTTAGATCATAGAACCTGACCCTCGGCATACCACAGACCATTACCTTCCCCCACGTTCCCTCTGTACTAAGCTCAATAAGTTGTGCTTGGCTAAAGCATATCACCCTCACAGTTGAACATGTGTATCTCATTTCATATTTGAGTTTTCTGGCTTCGTTTTCCACCCTTTCATTTTCATTATTCCATTCCTGCTAGAATAAAAGGCTTCTTCTGTACACTTTATTTGCTCCTATATCTGTGCTCAGTACGTGTGTCACAACAGTAATCTTTGCAAGGTAAGATTAGGCTCTTTAAGATAATGTTTACACTAGGTGCACTGATACACTACATCATCAGAGCACTTCTAGAGTGGCCAAAGCTGTAATAGCAAAGTAGCATTTTATTCTGATACAGTAAAATTAGTTCGTCTCTTACGCAAAACCAGTTAGGCAGGTATGAGTACACTTTTGTTGTTATGACTGGGTCTGCTCTGGGGACTTGTGCTAGCCACAGGGCCATAAACATGAGTCACTCCTGTTTACACTTTTGACTAATGGAGCATTTAATGTCGGCAGAAGTTCCTGCAGGAGATACAGGGCAAATCTTTCACCATAAAACATTTTTGTCAGTCCTCAAACATTTCAGCTTTTTGCCGCACTCTCTCCAAATTTGCGTTTGGAAAGAATGGCTTATAATATATGGTTTATATTATAACTATAAATAATATAACTATATATAGTTATATAAAGGCTTTTTAAGTGTTTGCTGCCCTTTTAATAAATGCACATGACATTAAGTGGGAAAGACTGCATACAGCCCTTTTATTTCCTTCAATAACATGGCTATTACTTGGAGGACAGTAATTTTGAAAATGACTGAGCTGTGTAGCTAAAGATCAAAAAGATTAAATTAATATAAAGAATTAAAAAGAAACCCTGTAGGAATGGGCCAAAAAGCCTAGTTCCTCGAGGCAATGTCACAAAGCTGTATAACTGACAAAAACTCTGCTGAAATTATTTTTCCAACCTTTTTTTTTTCTTACATTAACCATTCTGCTACTTTGACTTCAAATAAGGTAATGCTAACTAGTTTATAATCAGCTACAGCTGTCATACCCCATATACTTTTAAAACCACATTAACCTTTTTTTGATAACTTCTCTACTGTTCTAATCAAAAATAAGCCATTCTGTAGTGAATAAGCCATTCTGTAGTGCACCTCTGCTGATGATAACTTCAGAGCATTTTCCTTAAGACCATCTTCAGTGTTCAGCAAAAACCTACAACATTGTATTAACCTAGACAAAAGCTAAATATACTTCGGTTTGTATCAGAACCAGGTCCAGACAAAATCCTCAATACATAAAAATACGTTAAGGGAAAAAGAGCTGTGTACGCACTGCCACCTTCATAACAACTGCACAATCATCAGTAATACTCCTCAGACCACACGTATTTCAAACTGACACAGAACCACAGGTTATACAACATTACATGTTCCAGGAAAAAAAAAAAAAAAAAAAAAAAAAAAGACTGTCACTCCTAGACATCATTAAAATGAGATATGTTAATTTTGCAGTCTGTTAATTTGGAAACTCTGCCATGGTTACACTTCAAGATGCAGCAAAGGTCCAAGTACAATGCTGACCACGTGAAATGGATGGGGGGCTCATTCGTCATTCTTCTTTTCAGCACGTGCTGAAAAAGGGCATAGAAGAAGAGGTAAAATTGCTCTGCTCTCTCTCTAGTTGCACTGGTTCTCTGTAAGGGTAAGAAGTTGTGGTGGGTTTTTCCTGTAAAGTCTCTTTTGAGAAAGCATTTGCTAAAAGCAATCATCATCATATACCCAAACACATTGGAAGCAAGAATTCAAGAATTCTATCCAAAATACTGGAAGGAAGTTACACAAGTTGAAAAGAAGTGAAAAGAACCAAATCCGTGTGGTATGATCTGCCTCTGGAAATGAATGTAAGATAAGAAAAATCAAAAGCAACAACATTCTTGGGATCAGAAAGTATGAAACTAAATGGAACATATTAGACAACACTGAATATGTTTGCAGATCCAAGAAATATAGCACATATTTTTGAAGAGCATTTCAGAAGATCCAGGGAAGTACAGATTGCTAAATCTGACTTCCATTTCTAGCATATTACCTATAATAAAGGATAGAATTAACACCTTCATGTGATTATGACTGGTAATATTTAGTGTTGATAAAGTAATATACTTTAGTAATATAGTAGTAATATACTTTAGGAAAAATCAATCAACATTTATATAACAACATGCCTTTGTATAGCAGCTACAATTCAGGAAACGGATCTTAAGTTTTTTTGTGGATGGATCTCTGAAAATGTCAGTTCAACATTCAACAGCAGAGAAAAAGGGAAATAAACATTAGGAATTTTATGAAAGGAACAGAAAAAAACACAGGAACCCTCTTCTGCCATAAATCCATACTGTGTCCACATATAAATGCTGCACCTACCTGTCTTTTCATCTCAGAACAAATACAGAAACTAGAAAACCATGAAACAAAAAGGTGATTAGAGATAATGAGGACACACTAAACACTAATTTTGTTTAGAAAGGACAACAAAAGAAGACAACGTAGTCAGGATAGGGGCAGATGCATTATCCCTGTGCAACTTTCATATTACTCACCAGTGGACATAGAAAAGATATACAAGAAGACATACTGATTCTCACTTGTTCTGTTTTCTGTTTCTTTTTCCTAAAACGTTGGTGAGTGTTAGAAATAACAGACCTGAAACTTCAGTCAATGCGAGAATAATGACTGCTAAATATGTTCAGTTTTATTCCCTTTCTGCTGAACTGTGCAGATCTTAACTGGTGTCTCTTCTGTGCACCTCTTCCTGCAGTGCCTTGTGATGAGACCACCATAGCTCATGAGATGACCCTAGATACCCATCAGGTGCCTTTGCGGACTTGGTAAGAATTCCTACTGAAATAAACTACTGTGAGAGAAAATGCTGTCTTTAGCTTTTAGTAATCCTATGAGAAGAGGCTACGCCTTATAGAGAAATATTAGCAAGAATGATCCTGCTCATACCAGCCATTTATCTATTCATCTTCATCTGGAGGTGAAGATGGCACCAGAAATTGGAACCACACGGGAACCACCAGAATTTGGGACCACAACTAACTGCATCTGCAAGACAGAAAGACAGACAGAAAGACAGAAGCCCTCTCCATTAAAAATAGTTATTTTTATTTCATTTCTAACGGGTGACAACTGCTAGACCCCATACAATTACAGAGCCGTTAAATAGCCTGCTCCACGATGCTGATCCTCAGTCTTGTTGTAACCTTTACCCAGGGACGGAGGAAGGGACAAGTGCAAATATTCACTCTCACCATCTAACTTTGAAATTCATTTCTGCTCCGTCTAGCAGCCTGCCTTATTTCTGCTTGCTCCACCAGACTTCCCCCTCTTTTCTACCACAGTCTTGTTCATATATGACCTCCTTGACGTCCTCCCAACAGTTCCACATTAGGTCTAAAATTGTAATTTGAAGTCACATTGCCTTCACCTTCTACCAATATTCTGCACCTTCTGGTTTCAATCATAAGCTGAGAAAAAAACCATTTCCCCAAGCACTCCTCCTCCCCAGGGCTTCAAATACACGCATGCCACAGAATAGTTAACAGTTAAATATTTTCTTGCCAATATTTTAAGAGTGCAGAAGGTTCCAAATTGCTGGTAAAATAAACAATGCCAGACTGTGAAAACTCCTGCCTGCCATATACTCTGATGTTAACAAGAGTTTCTTTATTACTGTAACCTTTCAGAAGTGAACAAAAATTATTTCTCTACCCTATTCCTGCCCTCAAGTAAAAGGCAAAGGAGGAAAGCAAACCATGAAAAAGCTGCACGGTAAGATACTGTGAGTTTTCCATCATACTTCTGTATTTCACTCAGATTTGATGCTACTGAGAATAAACAAACTTCCAGAAGATCTTAAATGAGTGGGCAAGGACTTTAAGAAGGCTAAAGTTTCTTTTTACACCATTTCCTGAAAAACAAAAAATTAACTTACAGATGAGCTACCTTCCCCTCACAAGTGAAAAATAAAGGAGGAAATTACAACAAACAGGGCAAATTTAGGATGTGCTGAATTGGACACTTCGTTTTCAGGCATCTTGGCTCCAGCCTTTTGGCCAGAGACCAAGACAAAGACCTACATCAATCACAGGGTCTCTGCCATCTCCTTTGTTTTTAAGAAACTGAATTTTCATAAAGCATCTACAAACACAAGGAAACAAGGAGGCACTTTTAGCACTATCTTGGCAAATTAATCACTAATTCAGGTGATACCCCTAAAACCACTGGTCGTTCCCAGGCCTGCCAGCCTTCTGTTTAGCACAGACATTTGGAGTTATGAAACCCATCTCCAGGCATCTGAAATTGAACCCAGCTGAGTGTGTTCCTCATTCTACATCAACCACGATTGCACTGACCCAATTTCCTATCCACATCAGCTGTATCTTTAGCTGGATCTCCCTCTTGATGTGCAGTCATCCTCATGGCCACAAGAAGGCCAAATGACCAACTGGAAAATTACCTAATAGAGTTGACAATACAGCTACTAGCAACAAATAGACACTGCTTTCTCTAAGACCAAACACGCTGTTATTTCAGTCAAGAAGAAGTGAACAGAAAGATAACAAGAGAATAGAAAGATAATGTGTAAGAGAACAGAAAGACAAGTTCTGCTGAGCTTCCCAACACAAGAAAGTAAACAGAAAAACAAAGTTTGTCTAAGTGGGCATGGAAGTATTATGTATTGTTGCTCATACTAAAGAGGTAAAAATGGAAAAAAAAAAAGGAGAGAGAAAGAAAAGCATGAGAGCACTGAAATTACTGAATGCATTGTATTTTCACTTCCTGATAATTATCATTTATTTTATTGCAGGAGTTGTTAGCAAAAGCAGAAAAAGGTAAGGGCTTCATAAAGCTGGTAGTTTCTAATAACCAGATAAAGTGGGCTGGACAAGGCAAAAATGAGGTAACAAAATTGCGTTCAAAGAGGAAAATATAAATGTGTGCAACCTACTCATCCAGCCAGGCCACAAGGCACTGTAGTAAAGGTATTATAAACACGAATACATTGTGTCTGCAGTAGAATTTAAGACCGGACTTTGAAGGAGCTCTGCAATTAAAATGGCATGGAGCTGCTTGCAGGAAAAGCTGATTGAGACTGTCAACGCCGGCAAATTGCCAAACAACCCCCTGCTCTGTCCCCAAGCACACAGAGACTGAGTCACAAGAACTAGTGCAGACTGTCATGAGATGAAATGCCATAGTGCCAGCCACGCACATGATCCTAGCAGCAGTTTTGGGAAGGCATATAAGTGATGTCTAAGCTAGAGACAGAAAAGCGTAAGGCAGAAGGAAGATTAGTGACTGCGAAAAGTGGTGAATGTGAATTTGGGAGTTAGAATGGGAAAGAAGGTGCTCACCTAGGCAATTTAAAAGGACTGAAGAAGAGAATGGCCTAAAAAGAAACAAAGTCATGCAGATGCCTCGACACGCTAGGGTAGTTTTGAAGCAAGCAGGTATATTGAGGGGGGACCCTGAGCCTTCATTACGGACCTTTGCAATAGCCGGTTGGTGGAAGAGTGTGTGACCATGGCTCCATCAGTGTAGAAGCATGGAAGGGGTGGAGAACAGGCCCAGCTGGCACTGAGGACTATGAAAGACTAGTGAAGTTGAGGACTAGAAAGCACAGAAGGGAACGGACAGAGTTGGTGGTGCCAGCATGATCTATGCAAGGAAATACAGAGAACTTGAAAAGGAGGAAAAGGAAAGGGCAGGCAGACAGACTAATTACAACTTAAGAGGTAGGTCAGACAAGAGAGTGAAATACTGAGACAGGGGAAAGGTGAAAGCAGGAATGGAGTCTGAAAAGGGAAAACCGTACAAGCTGCAGTGAATTCTTCTGGCATCTGGATAACACAGACACCCAACGAGGAGAAAAAAATCATTCCAAACAGGTATCATGAGTTACAATGAAGAACAGAGAATCCTAAGTAATTTGTTACGTCCTACAAATAAATACCAAATTAGGCATACAGGAAAACACTACAACATAACAGCCAATATAACAAAGAAAAGCACGCACCGGGGAAGTAAGTGCTGTTGAGTGTGCCAGAGACAAGAAAAGACAAAGAAAAGGGGAAGGAGAGGAGCATTTTCTCAAACACCTTCAGCATTCCTGCACTGCACCAGAATGTCCGTTAATCCTTGTGTTATCGTCTTCCAAGATAGGCAGTCACTGCAAGCTTAAGGAAAAGTTATTCATAATGGGAAATTTACAAATAGAGATTTTGAAGAAGAAATGATACCATTAACATCCTATTGACAGTGAAAAACAGGCAACAATATGAATAAAGCATATCAGCATAAAATATCTAATGACTTTAGCAAAACTTGATTATTTGGACCTAGAAAAGTCATATGTTTCTTCCTAAACATACAAGGATATTGGAACTGAATTGTTGCATTCATATTTTCACTGCTGCAGCTTAGAGATTAAAAAAAAAAAAAACATTTGCAAGATGAGACACCTTGCTCTCACATTCTCAAAGACTTAAGCCAAGCAGATCAGCAGATGTCAAAGGAGGAATTTAGGGGAGAACTTCAAAGGACAAGGAAACTGATAATGTAAAAATGTCCAAAATATCTAGTGTAACAACACATTACTTAACCCTGCACCGAGGGGAGGCAAATCATGAACTGCACTGCAAGTGACACACAAGGCACTGACAGGAGGCCAGGGAACAGTCTGCCGAGCCTGGTCTTTTTGCAGGTCCCATTAGGCTTGTTTTCCCTATTCCTGTTGTCATCACCTGTACCGTTAACATGTAAATAATACAATTGTGTTGTGCAGTTATTTCCTTGTTCAACACTGGAATTTTAGCAACTAACCTGCATCCTGGAGATTATGAGGAACACAGAGCAGCACTTAAACCCTACAATCACTGTATGCTAAAGTCAGTTTTGACATGAGAAATCCCCACGTTGGTTTGGAATGAGGGAGGCAAGGAGAAAGGTTTCTAGAAGAGGTGCTGCAAGGCACCTTGCAGGGTACTTCTTGCAGGTGCTGGAGGAAGGCACAAAGTAGCCCAAGAAGATTACTTTACAGTAACAGACTTCAACACATCTGGAAAATGTAAATGGATTTTTGATGTCAGACTGCATGGAAAATTGGGGGAGGCTAGTGAAAGAACTCAAACATATATTATACCTTGATTTCAACACCGGCTATTGCTGGGATGCACCAAAAAAGGCCATTTCAAAACTCTGCAACTCAAGAGAGCTAAACTTACATCACAGTCTATTATCTGTCCAGGCTTCATCATGGTCTAAGTATTTTCAGGGTAAAATTCCATAGACATGCATTTTCTTGCATATTAACATCATTAGATTCCCATAACCAAATTAAACATCTACCCTAGAGGTGGACCTGATAATCTTACACATTTATAAAATGACAAACTACTGGAAACTAACCATGAGTTTCTGAGCATTTTGACAAAATATCAAAAGTTGATATTTCACCTCTGCTTGCATACCAGGGCCTATAACGTGCAGGTAAGGCTTCATATAATCGGAATGAAATTTAAATTTTGAGCATGGTGTTGTGAAACCATTTCTTGGTGACACTCAGAAGTTAAATTTAGACAAAGCATTCGAAGTTTAGTTGACAAAAGAAGTGCAATCCTGCACCACGGACAAAGCCTTCTGGGGAAAAAAAAAAAAAAAAGTTCAACTTTTAAAGCAAGTTTTCGAGTTCTGTTTGACTAAACTTGATCCTACACTTGCACTTATCCTTTTCCTGACGAGGCCTCAATGACAGTAGTCGTTTTCAGTACTTACCCCACCTCATGCAAACCTCCACCTCTTCCTTTGCCAGAATACTACAAACATTTTCCTTCTGCCCTAACTCTCCTTCATTCTTCTCTATTCTTCCGTGTTTTTGTTTCACGCACCCCAAATTCACTCCATGACTTCCATGACATGGAAAAGACAGGCAAGTTCAGCAGCTTCCCGCTACAGGTAACCAAATACATTTCAATTCATACAAAGATTGAATTTCTGGCTGTGATTTGAGTCTATTGTTAAGACGTTTCAAACTTTTTGTTTTCCACATGAAGCATAACTACAATTGAAGTGTATTGCATTAAGCAAGTGCAATAACATGTGAGCATAAATGCCAGCTCCAAGATTAAATTTTGAAAAATAGAACACGGGTAGTGAAAGGTGATATTTTTAATTATCTAGAGTTTTATAACTATGAAAGTTTCAAGTCAGAAAGTTGTGTTCCATTTTACGGAGCTAAATTCTGCTCTCAGTTACGCTGACGTGAACCACTTTATTGATTCTGATGGTGTTACTTCAGATGTTCACCAATGTAACTGAGAGCAAATTATGGGTCACTGTATATAAACAGCTCTGGCTAAAAGTATAACAAAGACTGTATTGTGCTATGCACAGCAGAGCCAGTAAATGAATTCAAAAGACATCTAGATGTGTTCCTGGAAAAAAAAAAAGGAGGGGGGAAGGGTCTGAGAGGTCTGGTGGGAAAACAGGAAAGTGGGATTAAGATAAATTAAAACAGATTTGGCACTTTGGGCTTGATGGCCTTGCCTGCTCTTATCATCTCTTTTGCACTTTTTAGAGCATGGATGGTTCTAAAATGAATTATTCTGCAGTGAAAAAAAAGCCTTACGCATTTCAGAAGTGCAATGGCACCACAACACGCACGACGTCACTGTTCAAGCAAGCCTGGAAGAACTTAGAGATATTGGGAAAAAAAGCTGGATGCATCTTTTTAAAATAGTGTGCCATTGTGTCACGAGCTAGCAGTTAGCTTTTGTATCACATCCCTGTTGTGAGAGATCAGCTGAAAGTGCACGGCAGTGCTTCAGTCCCTCAGGGCAAATCTGCAGCTTCATCCCACGGTATATGAAAAAATAAAAACGCTCAACCTTACAAAGCCTGCTTTTCTATACACAGCACTGCTAAAACACAATATTCAGATCAGTCCGGTTAATATTCAGGAGAACTCTAGTAGGAAGACAAATAGCAGCAAATTCTAAAACTGACTGAATTCCCCTTACAAACTGATTAAACAGCTGCCAGTCTGGATAGTATAAATCTATTCACTGTAAGCCACAAGGTGGAGATCTCTGGCAAAGCAGCATCGAAAGGAAGTCTTTTACCCAGCCTAATGTTACTATTAACACTTTGAGCCATTGCATCAAGCCAATTTTTCTGTTTGTTTTTGACGTTTGATAGAAATGTCACTAGTGGAAAAATTAAGTAAAGAGCACTGGTTAGCCACAGAACTGGACACACCTGGCTGCAAACCCACCAAAAGAAACTGACTTCATTAGTACTAGGACAGAGAGTAAAATTTATATCTGAAATATGCCTGCACTGGTAGAATTTGCTGAGGCCACAGGCTCTCTCTGTGTTTTTACAGCTGTGTCAAGTTTTGGTTTCTGACTCTTGCCGACATTCAGGAGTGCTGAAGGAGCTCAGGCTAACAGGTCCCAAAACTTTGTAGCTGAGATTTAGATTTCAGCAATTTTAACAACCCGTTTTTGAAATAATACAAAAGCCAAATGGAGCTGGAGCTGAGCCAAATTAGTAGTTAAAATGCCTTACGTGCCATCACTTTCTGCTCTGATGAGCTTGTGTATTTAAGAGCAGATGGCATATTCTAATAAACCATCGATATCAGTCCAGAAATCTAATGTCCTTTTTCTGCATCAAGTGTTTTAAAAATTGCTAGATGTGATATCGGGTTGGTGAACTGCAGCTCTTCCTGTCAGCACGTTAACCTAATTATACCGAACCAGAAAACTGCACACGGGTGCTCTGTCACTTATATAGCAGTACAGGAACATACTAGTACAAAAGGTCCATACTGACCTTTGCTAACCTGCAGGAGACAAAGAGCAGGGAAAGTAATCTCCTCATCTCATGGGAGCCATGCAGACAACTCAGCATCCCCAAAGTATTCAACATCTTTTATTCGACTGACTTACGAGAAAGGCTGTTTCCCAAACTTGAAATCACCATCACAGCAACATTAATACATTTCCTCTGCAGATGCTATTGCTATCTTCATGTATTTAACTATCTTCTTCTGAAGGTAGAGGGGATACTTGTGCAGGATTAAACTCTTTGAAAAAAAAATTACAAAGATTTCAAAGACTTCAAAATTTTCAAATTTATAAAAATTTTGTTGCACATATTCACCAACCAGCTCACAAACCCTATGTCTGAGTATGACAGTGAAGGTAAAGCATTACCTCAATTCCATTTTAAATGAAACATCAAGGGTAAATACATCAGGATTACTAAGTTGCACCTAACACCCAGGTAGGCATCCTTTACCTGTTTACTACTTACAACTTTGCTAAAGCCAACACATGAATAAGAGTTCACTTAGAGGGCAGGCAGGCCGGTGGCGGGGGAAACTAAGGGAGGAAAAGTGAACAAACATGGAAGAAACTGGAAGTGCTCATGCAGGAGCATGGAGTGGTAGATTAGGTTAGGATCGCCAGCAGAGGAAGGTAAATAAAGCAATGATTAGGAGGAAAGAAAGGGCTCATCTCTTCAAAGATCAATGCGTTAGTTACTTTGATCAAAAACATAATAAACAGTACCAGAAGAGACTGAGGAATTCATCACTCTTTACAAACAAACGTCTGAGAGATGAGGAATCATTAAAATATGGAAATCCATCACTAGAAGCTTATGAAGCCCTGCACCTTTGCAAATACGATGGGGAAGAGAACAGTCCCAACTTCCATGCTGGCAGCCTAGGATGGTCCATTAAGCTTTCTTATACAGCCTTAATGCCGGATCGAGTTAGCAGTTACCCTAGGAGTTTACCTTCTCTCTCAAAGAGACTCATTAAAATCAATGGGTCTCTGTGCAGCTGAACTGCATTAAATATACACAGAGATGTAACTGCTTGTGCGATCGAGCTCTTAAATGCGTACAGACTTTGTTTAAGTATCAGCTATTGCCACATAAAAGCTATAGTTACTACCAGGCCCCGGTCAACAATGTACCTTGGTAGCAAAGTAAAATGCATTTCAGAAATCATATTAATACAAACTGAGCATGATCACCTGGGAAATTTAAACTCAAGGATAAACTGACAAGAATGTCAAGGTGATCAGAAGGTGATCAGGAGTAGTCAGCATGGATTCACCAAGGCAAGTTGTGAGAGCCTTCTACGATGGGGTGACTGGCTGGCTGGCTGAAGGCAGAGCCGTGGATGTCGTCTACCTTAACTTCAGCAAGGCTTTCGACGTCATCTTCCATAACATCCTCATGGGGAAGCTCAGGAAGTGTGGGTTAGATCATGGACAGTGAGGTGGAAGTCCAGCGGGAGGCCTGTGGCCAGTGGTGTCCCACAGGGGTCCGTACTGGGCCCGGTGCTCTTCAACCTATTCATCAATGACTCGGACGAGGGCACAGAGGGCACCCTGAGCAAGTTTGGGGACAATACCAAACTGGCTCGAGTGGGCGACACTCCAGAGGGCTGTGCTGCCATTCAGAGGGGCCTGGATGGGTTGGAGAGCTGGGCAGAGAGGAATCTCATGAGGTTCAACAAGGACAAGTGCAGGGTCCCTGGACCTGGACAGGAATAACCTCAGCAGGCACCAGGACAGACTAGGGGTTGACCTGCTGGAAAGCAGCTCCGTGGAGAGGGATTTGGGAGTCCTGGTTGACAACAAGTTCCCCATGAGGCAGCAATGGGCTCTCGTGGCCAAGAAGGCCAATGGGCTCCTGGCTGCACCAGGAGCAGTGTTGGCAGCAGGGCGAGGGAGGGGATCCTGCCCCTCTGCTCAGCTCTGGGGAGGCTCCACCTGGAGCACTGGGGGCAGTTCTGGGCTCCCCAGGACAAAAGAGATGTGGAACTTCTAGAGAAGGTCCAGTGCAGAGCGACAAAGATGATTACGGGACTCGAACATCTATCGTATGAGGAAAGACTAAGAGAGCTGGGCCTGTTTATCCTGGAGAAGACTGAGAGGAAATCTGATCAACATGTACAAGTACCTGAGGGGTGAATGTAGGGGGGATGGGGCCAAACTCTTCCCAGTGGTGGCCAGTGACAGGACAAGGGGTAATGGGTACAAACTGAAACCCAGGAAGTTCCATCTCCATGTGAGGAAGAACTTCTTTACTGTGAGGGTGCCAGAGCCCTGGCACAGGCTGCCCAGAGAGGCTGTGGAGGCTCCTTCCCTGGAGATCTTCCAAACCCGCCTGGGTGCCACCCTGTGCCCTGTGCTCTGGGTGTCCCTGCTGGAGCAGGGGGTTGGACTGGATGATCTCTGGAGGTCCCTTCCATCCTCAACCAATCTGTGTGATTCTGTGAAAATGTGTCTAACTTGACAAGGTATGAAATGGAAAGCAATTAAAACAACTTGGGATCACCCTACAGGTGTATCATATTGTAATCATATAGTTATAACAAGCATGTGTTAACAATTGAAGCTCCAGACTGGATAAAAACATATATAAGAACACTTTTTACACCTGGAGGGATTTCTGGCAGCAGTGAAATGGTTTAGTCTGTAGAACTCTAAAACCCATGCTTTCCCTTAGGAAGCACTCAGTCAATTCTACCTTTTTCTTTTATTTTACACCTACTGAATCATCTCCTTATAGCTCAAACTTGCATCAGGCTTCACTTTGGAGTTCTGCATGCTTGTAAGGGTAGCGAGCAGCTTTGTTTCTCTACACTGTTTGCCACTGCTTCAAATCCTAGAAGGAAGACTACAGGAAAACATCTGAGCCTAGTTGATATACCCGGAAAAAAAAAAAAAAAAAAAAAAAAAAAAGCTGTATTACAAGGAACAAGAAATTATCTTAAAACTTCAATCTCTTCCTCTGGTAGTTTTTACTTAGCAAGTTTCTATCTTTTTCTTAGCCAAAACTATAGCAAAAAAAGAAGTAAAAACCAATACTTCAAGATAAGGAAACATTGAAAAAAAATACTTGAAAAAATGCAATTCAATACAGGGATTTTAGACTAGCTATCTAACAACGTGCAATGTTTGCTGTTTGCCCATCAAAATACATTTCTAGAACGGGGCTCAGTTCCTCTCCTCAGTGAATGGCCCATGCATAATCTCCAGGTCACAAAAGCAACACAGTCTGAAATCTGCTGCATGAGCTCTTAGGTCATTCTGCCTCCTAAAATGAAAAGCCAAGGAAAGGCCCTTGAGAACACACTGTACTATTAAGCATGCCCTGTACTATTATTATCTGCTTTGTCCAAGCTTGCTTACGCTGCTTCACAGCATCTGATGAGGGTAGTAAAGATACCCATATATGAACTTATGACCTGCCCGTTAATGTAGCAAGAAATGATTAAGATGCCTAAATTCAGGTTTAATCCAAAAGAAGATTAAGGGCATGATCTTAAAAGTAACCTGTAGCACAGTAAACTTAAGGAAGTAACTGACAAATAGAAGGGAAAAGAAGGAAGAAAAAAAGTTTTTAAAAAGGAGCCATCATGAATGGAATAATTGAAGTCATACCAGAACCAACACCAAGACTGCACGCAACATAAAAGATATAATCAGAGATGAGCCCCTAGAATTACCAGTGTTACTTCATACCAAATCCCATGTTCATCCCAACGAAAGAACTCCAGCGCTGCCTCTCCCTTGTGTATGTGGCTGACAATTAAGTCTGCATCGTAAGACATTATTGCTGCATGAAAATTGTCACTTGTCAGACTGATCTATTAATCTATTTATTCAAATCACAATCAAGGCTAGATATACCAGGGAGTCAAATTGAAAACTTAAATAATGCTTATTTACAGTCATTTACAAAACTTTGCCCCTTCTCCCTTCTTCTACTAAGTCCTAGATGCATGGAAAACTCAAAGCCCTGATGAAATTACTTAAGTTGTGATTATGTATTTGTCATCAGTCATGTTTCTCCCTATACCAGCTGCACATTCCCATCCACTAATACCAACTCCCTTGTAACAGCATCCCTATTTCTGCAATGACTTGGTGAACCCAGGTGGAAAATGCATGACTTTCAGTCAAATCAATTAACTGATCCAGATCATGATACATTTTTGGAAAAAAACTTCATGGGCTTAGTAAAATAGTTAGTCCAGGTATGACAGTGAAGAGTAAAGGCTTAAGCTAATAAATACACACAGACCTACAAATTAATTCTTGGGGTTTCTTCAAAGATATACAAAATTGCAAAAGCACCTCCGTTATCAAAATAATCAACATCAAAAATGACTTACCCCCATGAGCTTACCACGTTGTTCAACATCCTCCCACATACAGTGAACTATATAGCGACACATGTATTTCCCTGCTCGACCCTCCTGCTTCATTCGTACCAGACACATCCTGCAAGAACATTAACACCAGACAAATCCATAGCTTATAGTTTTCTTTCAAATTTAAACAGTAAATTAAGGATTTCAGCTCATTTAAAAGTCCCCTCATTTAATATGCTATTTTAGTCAGGAAGAAAAGAAAAAGACCCTTTTCTCCCTCTAAATTGTCACAAACTTGTCTATTCTGTATTTGAGAGCTGGACCCACTGGATTTTGGCCAATTCGGCTATGGGAGGATGTCAGTGGACTCCATTCAGCCTGATAGCACTGTAATCTAGTTAATTGTACCGCACATTCTTAAAAATGTGTCACCCTTTGGAGCAGGAATGAATGTTTTGTCCTAGAACGCAAATCAGCTATAATTCAGCTTGGTCTACTAAAGTGCTGAAAGACTTTACACCAGCCAAGTTGTGAGAGCTTAAGCAAGTTGCAGACTTCACTCAAATCCACATTAGCATGTCCTAAATTATTTCAGCTGCAGGGTCTTTGGATACATGTCCAACCATTTGGCACAGTCCCTACTTGCAGTACATGCTGGAAGAACTCGCAAGTTTATAAGTGCAGCGTGGGATCTTAACAAGAATACCAAGTTGAATTGTTTCACTTTTTATTTTTTTTTAAAGCATTAAGACACTTGAACTTCATTGCTGTTGTTCAGTATAAAAAAAAAAAAAAAAAGACTATTTTGCTTCTTTCACTAGATCTGCAAGCAGTATTATCCAAAATAGAGGCTATTCCTTCACTGAGCTGAGACACCAGTCCCATCACCAGTCCCACGGTCTCTACCTTTCCAGTCAATCCTGTTCCTGCAGCACGAGTCAGAAGCACTTCTCCTGTACCTATGGAGCTATTTTATGTATGTATTGTATTGTACTGTATGGAGTTATTTCGTGGTACTCAAACACTGGAGCTGAAAGAAGTCACTGCTTTGCAGCAGCTGCTACAGATGGGAAACTTTCCACATAAAAGGTTTTTCTCATACCTCAGGCAAGAGCAAGAGTTCATTGCTGCAGGCCACTCTGAAACACTCACATAGTACCAATTGCGAACATGTCAGAAGAGTTAAAGGGTAAAAAATGATGTTTATACCTGTTCACTTCTTCAGCGGGTATAAAATCAGTGTCCCTTTAGGCATAAGGAACTTTGCCTGTGCTTTGCAGAAAACCTGACTCTTGTTCCAGGGCTTGGTAGCAAATTCCAATGAGAAAGATAGATGGAGAGAGCATTCAAGCTCTGAAAAAACGGTGGGTGGACGCTGGTTAATCCTTGCAAATCCAGCTGAGAAAGAACTTGAAAGAAAGTCTTCCAAGGGAAGACGAAAGGATACAGCAACGGCAAAAGAATAGAAGGAAAATGTTCAAGTGCTGGCAGAATGAGTAGCAAGACAGTAGCAAGAATCAATTAATCAACCTGCATTTTGTTTACAGAAGACAATAGACGTTTTCTGCTAAAACAGTGGTCCAGAACCCAGAACACAACAGTACACTTACCAACCCTTCCACAAACCAAATGCACAACCAGCTTGAAACTTCTGTGCCTCAGTTTCACCAGTTTTAAAACCTTTGTTCCTCTTACGCATTTATATAATTGCACTGTACAAATAAGTCAATTAGTAGGTGTGACTGTATCCCAAACCTTGTCTTATTCTTAAAGAGGCGGAGTGAAAAAGACTCAGTTTAGGAGACTAATTTTGGACGGAGAAAAGAATTTTTATACTTTTCTTGCTGAACACACAAGCTCAGGGAAGGAGAAAAAAAAAAAAAAAAAAAGAAGAGAAGGGTGGCTTGGCAAGAAACCCTGTGAGCATAAATCCTGGTTCCCATGCAGTCTGTGTGCAGTGGTGGTGTACCAGAGGAGGGAGGAATAGACAGACCAACAGTTACAACTGGGCACTGATGAGCAGGAAGGGAGCAGTGGTCAGAGCAAAACTTGTTACCTGTGAAGCCTACAAGGCTGCTCTGTGTTTGGATGCATAGTGCTGTCACAGAGCTGTTCTGCAGCACCATGGGTGAGATCATGGAATTCTGCAGTTTATTTGAAAATTTGGTAGTTTGTTACTACACCTGCCGTCTGAGGTTTAAAAGACACAGACTCTTTAAAGACTATAAACCTTCTAACTCCATCAAGTGTGAAACATTTCATCGTTTCGCTGCAAAACCTGTTCTGTTACTTATTCAAATACTGACTCATCTTTGTCAAACCACTAAACTGAAATTATTCCAGCCTATCTTTAGAAAGCTGTCTACATGACATCTGTTAGGATGCATAACTTAGGCTGCATTTAAGTTATGCAAAGAGATTATGTTAGAAGAAAATTATACAAGCGGATGTGTGAAAAGGAATGGGAGCATCTATGCACCCACTCTTGTTAGACAAGCAGCAGCAGCTCCCCACAACAGCCCTCAGCTATAACTGTTTATATCAGTATTTCCACTCAGTGCTAGTACACTGGCTTGAACACCAGAGGCACTAACGGACACCACCCTGCTTGATCCTGCTGAAAGGTGGACTCGTGCTAGCAATCCAGGATGATATAATCTGTCTCCAATGGTAAAGTCTACTTGGAGCTCCCTGCTGTTCTCGGAACCTGTCCACTTACTTCTGCTTCTTCAGGTGCAACTCAGGTGTCCTGATGGAACTAATTCTAGGGCTGCACTAAACTAGATCAGAGAAATGACTCTAGCTTAACTATAAAACTATCAATAACTGTGGAAGATTGTTGTTTCATTCATGCATAGCCAGGAACTTGGAGACAGGAAGAGAGAGGATGCTCCTGAATTGACTCTGTCAGCAGAAACTGTGGCTCACTGGCTGTGATGTACACTTTCATGAATAATGGTAACTTGGGTATAACAGTAAGGAGCAGAATCCTTTAACCCAGCAAGTTCACTATTTTATTCACAGCCATGTACACATCTCTACTGGGACACAAGCTAGCAGATCTGAGCCTGCCTCTGTAGTCTTCCTCTCTCCTGGTGCCAGCACTTAGGTCACCCAGTCCATTCTCTCATCTTCAGGCAGGACCAATTAAATGCTGAAGTCATTCCAGATCAAATTGTTTCTAAACCCCCCCTCTATGGGACTCAATTTCTCCCTCTTCTCTGTACTGTGCATGATAGAGAAACTATTCCATTTATTTTAAAATAGCTTATCTCAGATTGACAGAGCACCCTCAGTGTCGTCTACGGAAAGTGGTAAGTCTTCTCCTGCAGGAACTGTTTTCTATGTACCTGATGATATGTACCTGGTTCCTGTTCTCCTCTGGTCTCTCAAATGTGTTTTTTTATATGGGAAACGATATTCAGCTGAAGTCTTACCATAGATCTTGAAGTCCTTCAGAACATGAGTTGTACTATCACTCTGCTTTGATCCTAAATGTTTCAGGGACGGCACCATGCTTGGTGAAAATATGAAGGAAGCTCTAAACATCTACATGAGACATTTCTTATTACAGCAAACAAAATCACCACTTAGCCAGCTTCGTAACAGGTCTAGACAGAGCCAATAATCCACTTAGACTACCACTGCATGGAAAAAAGACAAATCCCACAGTGGAGACGAACACCTTGAGATTTCCTAAAAGGTCTGGTCTTCTAAGCATAAAAAGAGGGAAGCCTCCTGATACCAAAGCTGCAAAACAGAAATGGTCCATAAAAGCATGATAGTAAGAAATAATGTTGATAAGATGACTTCTAGCTTAAGCAGAATTTTGTGGAAATTCTGAGTGAGTGGAAAGGAATAGGATATATCTCAAGGAATATTATCTTTAAATATGTTATTATAAGGGACATGCTAAACATGACTGCCTGAATTCCATCCCCACACCCCATTTCCCTCTAGACAAGAAGGGGAGACAAGAAACGAAAGATTCAGAAGATCCAGGAGAATCCATAACACAACCAGGTATGTTCTGGCAAGACCTTACATATGTAAAAGGTAGGATACAGAAACATGGAAACACAGTTGACCGGAGCATGATTGGCAATGACAACAGCAAGAGGGTTTTTTTTACCAAACTAAGAGAAAATCTCATCTTCTCCAGGTCCAGGAGATACCCTAAGACAATTAAAACTCTGAAGGAGTAAGCCAGAAAGTGATCCAGACTGCTCTGTGGGGGAAAACTTGAACACTTTAATATGTGACAATTCACATTCTACACTGTGAGATGGCTGGTTGCCATAGCAGAGAAGGTTCCTAGCCTGAGACAAAAGATTCATCAGGAAAAAGAGAGGCCTTGGAGCCATCACACAGAGAGAAGATGGCCCTGACTATGCCAGAGCTAGCAGGATCACTAATGCTTTTTTCCATCTTCTCTGATAGAGCTATGATCTTAGTAGTTCCGTCTCTATCCCGTACTAGTTTCACCCCATCATGGTTTTGAATATTCATTTCTGTAGTTTTTCACATATTGAAATGATGAGTTTATCAATTCAAATCAACCCCCCAAAGAAATGTGGATAAATAACAAAAACAGCAAATCTCTAGCATTTTTCATTAATTGGTTGGTTGATTCATCTCATTAACTGATTCCAAATTCACAGCTTCTACTAATTGGCAGAGAACTTCCACCAGGACGACTGTGGCGACACAGACAGAACTGCCACAGCAACACATGGCAATCCCGGTTTGGAGCTGTGGGGAATGTCTGAGCCTCACCATGTCACCGGGGAGCAGCAAAAACAGTGTCTGCCTTAGGTGTGAGCAGGTGGGTGACCTGCTCAGCCTGGTGGTGGAGCTGAAGGAGGAGGTAGAGAGGCTGAGGACCACCAGGGAATGTGAAATAGACTGGTGGACCCGTGTTCTGCAGGAAAGCCACCCAGAGAACCCCCCAGTTCAGTCTGTAAACCCAGCACCCTCTTGCCATAGGGCAGAATTAACAGTATCAAGGGACGAACAACAATGGAACGAGGTCCCTACTCAAGGTGGCCGGAGAGCCCTTCCCTGGCCCCCTCACCCTCTCCGGTGGCCACGTCCAACAGGTACGAGGCCCTGGAACTTGGGGATCAGATAGATGAGGTCCCGAACCCGGGCCCATCTAGGGGGCTGTCTACAGAGAGGCAGGCAGGTCCATGCCCCGAGGCTGCTGCCCCTGAGGAGAAAAGGAGCACCCAGAAGAAGCGGTGGGTGATTGTTGTCGGTGACTCCCTGCTGCAGGGCACAGAGGCACTGATCTGTAGGCCTGACCCCTTATTCAGGCAGGTCTGCTGCTTGCCAGGGGCTCAGATAAGGGATGTCACAGAGAGGCTCCCAAGGCTTGTCTGGGAATCCAACTATTATCCTCTGGTACTGTTTCACGTGGGCACTAATGATGCCATGGGGAAACTGGGGGACATCAAGCAAGATTTCAGAGC
>VZSV01000185.1:1393071-1405318 GCA_013398735.1 Nothocercus julius | reverse complement strand
AGGAGGATGGGGCAGCCTCTTCTCAGTGGTGACCGCTGATAGGACTAGAGGAAACGGCCACAAACTGAAGCACCAAAAGCTCCATAGGAACTTAAGGAAAAATTTCTTAACAGTGAGGGTGACAGAGCCCTGGAACAGGCTGCCCAGGGAGGTTGTAGAGTCTCCTTCTCTGGAGATCTTCCAAACCCGCTTGGACGCAGTCCTGAGCCACATGCTCTAGGGGACCCTGCGTGTGCAGGGGGGTTGGACTAGATGATCTCTAGAGATCCCTTCCAACCTTAAGCATTCTATGATTCTATGATTCTATGATTTATTCATTCTTCACTGAAATAAGCTGTCCCATCTTTCAACATGTTGAGGAGATGGGAAATCCCTTTGACCTTTACAGTGCATCCCTTTGACCTTTACAGTATGTAATGTTAGATGAATATCTGATTTTTTGGGCTACCACTTTCACAAATGAAAAAGCAAAAAAACTAATGTTTAAGGTGTTAAATATTTTTACATGCCATCAAACTGGCATTCACCAACCCATATGTACATTTCAGAGGTGCAGGCATAAATGTCACTCCTATAATTTGTTAAATGCTTCTGATGAACAGCAACTTAAATCACCACAAATTCTCACAATTTAAACCACTTCTATGTAAATTTAAACTTTTCCTAAAATAGCTATATATAATTTTCCCAACCATGCTGAGCACAGCTTTTGAAAAACTCATGGCAAAGATCACTTCTTTTCATTACTTTGAAATTTAAAGATTTAGATTTTAGCTTCTTTTTGGTCTTTAATACAAAACTGTTAAAACTCAAAAATTAACAAATTAAGTACAACCACTCTCACAAAAACCATTTTTAACACAGTAAGCTACATTTCATTCTGAAAACAATTCTATCACTATTTTTTACTTACCAGACATGAAGTTGGGCTACTAGAAACCATGAATTCAAAGTATCAGGCATATGGCATCCTTGGAAAGAGGGGAAGTGGGGAAAAAAAGAAAAAAAAAAAAACAAATATTAACATGACTTTCAACACTTTCTGCCCCTACCAGAAACTTACTAAACTAAAACTTAAATACATTTTAGTAATTTAGTTTCTTGTCCCAAACAGTAAATATTTATCAGAAACAAACCGCATTCACTATTTCACGTATGCTTAAACTCTCTAACATGCAGCCACAGGACTGTAGATTTCCAAAGAATGCTTATGCTTAGAACTCATTAGGGCAAAATTTACAGAGGATAAAATGCACAGTGAAAAATTACGCAGAAGTATGTGGCTGTGGAAGTCCCAAAGCGGTACAGAACAATAGGGAAGTAGCAATGCACGCGGTGCCCAATCCACACAGCCTCCTTCTGGCGTGTGCTGTTGCCTAGTGCTGAGGATGGGGTACTCTGCTAGGGGACTTCTGGTCTACCCTAGCTGTTCAGGTTTGCTGCAGAGTATAAGCCACTGTGAGCTACATGGCCTCCAGTCAGTCCATTTGGGGATTAAAGCAACTGATAAACCAGAGTAACAATTGCTATTACCGGACTTAGTTCTGCTGTCAGCCTCTCCTTGCTGCCTTTCGCTTCCTCGTAAGAAGCTTCCTCCATATCTCTTTCCTGGAGGAGTCTTAGGAAGAACAGACAATGTGAAGGGTCCAGATCTGACACAGTTACCTTGACCTGTGCAGCACCTGGCCTTGTCTTCTGAACTATTCAAGCTTAGCTGTAGGAAGGCCAGAAAATGAACCTCCACTAAGATCTATCCCAAGGAAATCAACCTTATCTTCTTTTGCTTTTGAACGTATTCCTTCCTGACTTCTCTACTTTCTGGCTCCCACCTACTACCAAGGAGATTCAACAGGATCATGAAGCAATGTTTTCATAACATTTCTTCATAGGCACCAAGCACGTCAGACAACCACCATAAAAAGCAAATAAATCATTAGTATTCCTCTCCTCAGAGAAATGATTCTATGAGAGCACAAGATTTGCTTCAGCATCAACACCCATATATCATCTATGCCACTTCTAAGGCAGTATGAAGACTAACCTTCTATATTTGGAGATTAATCACAAGTTTTTCCCCAGTCCTCTCCACATTTATTGCTTGCACTCTTAAAAGAAATGTTTCATGCCTTCTAACAACTTTACTTTCACCTAAAGACATGCCACAGGCAACCTCCCTAACCAGGATAAAAGTACACAGTGTTGGCATTTAAACAAAACCATTTCATTGAGCGAGAGTGCCACAGACAAGACTCAGAGTGAAACACGTATCTCAACACACAGACATTTCTGAAGTAAAAGTCATTATCCATCAGTCTTCTAAAAGGAAAAAAAAAAAAAAAAAAAAAAAAAAAAAAAAAAAAAAAAAAAAAAAAGAAAAAAAAGATCTCTATTGGAAAGCAGAGTTCATACTTCCACTGTTTTAGATACTGGAGTTTTTTAGAGACCTACGCAATACTCAGGAAGGAAGAACTTTTTCTCTAACTTGCCAAAGGTTGCACTTTATTTTTGTAATTCATCTAACTTCAGCATTAAGACTGAGGAGGAATGGTTGCATAAAAGTGGATACATGACAACACAACGCATGTAACCAGGCAGAAGTTCCCGTGTAGCAGGGATTCCATCAGTGCCAGCGCCCAGAGTGACAGGGGAGAGTTGAAACAGAGAAAAGGGCTACCATAAATCATGCAGCAGACTCTGAGCTAAGATTGACTCTGCAAGGACAGAACTCCTCCCAGACAACGTGTTTAATTTACTCTGTTACAGGCTTCATGAACAACCGAAGTAGAGGACGGTACCTGATGACAGCTTGAACCAGAAAAAGGTTCAGACCAAAACAACCTGTTTGGCATTCACTGGTCCATAATATATAACAGAAATGCTTTTTAATAGAAGTAGTTTTGGAAAAACAAATCTGTCCAGCATAAAATCAGGTTTGGCTCTCTATCCAAAATAGTGACTTAGTATACACTAGTCCTCATTACTTCTCAGCATGGACAAACTCTTTTTAGTTGTGTCTAGGGAAAAGTTTTCTGCTATAACTTAAAGAATAACCTACCTATTCCAGCATAAAACACAGATTCAATCTACAATGTGATTTAAGAAGCCCCATGACAGGTGCAATGAAATATAAAGGATATCACAGAGAAGGAAGTAATGAACATACTAAATCTGAATTTATTCCAGAAATCAGCAACTAAAGGGCAAAGTCCTCTCTTGAACGAAGCAAGTCTGTATTCAGCTCAGGCACCTAAGATTCACTTGTATCTTTCACTAAATTACTAGCATACCTCAACAACATATGCAAAATTACAATTAAAACCTCTTAAAAGACAATAGTCCACAGCCTTAACCGCACACCAATTTAACAGTTCATTTTTTAAGCTATAGGCACACAGTCACGCAGAAATTGAAGACTTCATCTTGAGGCCCTATGTCTCATTCAGCATTTCCTGTATGTGGACTGAACTTATCTTTACCAAGGGCTGTGGCTTTAGCCATCTTATGGTCACAAATAGATATCTCATAGTTAAGTCAAACAAACAGCAAGCAATGAAGCCCCATCCTATATCAGGCTGTAATAACAGATATCAGCTCTCCTCACAGTAGAGTTCACAAACACTACCACAAGGAAAACGTTATGAATAAAGCCGAGCAACAAAGCTCGCAGTCCTCAAACAAAAGGCTTGCCTTTAGAAATAAGTATTTCCCTAAGAAATACTAACAACCAACTACTCAACTACCTTTTAGGAAAGCTGCAATGGAACAATATCCCTGCATATTATGTTGGGGTTCAGCTCTTAAAGCATGACTGACAGAGACAGCAGCAGGTGCCTTGTAAGATTCCTGAAGTCCTAAGGAAGGCAGAAGGACCCTTTTGAGGTCCACAATAGCTCCACCAGGAGCTATCTGAAATGCTGTTTTGATAGGACAAGCTCTTTGTCTCTGCAACAGTATGACAACATAGCAATTAAGAGCTCAAGACAAATTCAAATCACCCTACACTCCACGTCCACCAGGCAAACTTTTCAGCTCAGCTCTCAGTATCACCTAACTGCTCCTGAAAGCTCTCCTGGTCTTTCAAGTGTAAGGATAAGCACGAAACACTTTCCTTGCAAAGGGTTTATTTTGTTAAAACTTCATTCATTTTGTTAAAACTGCCCAAGTCCTACAAGCTTTATGCACAGAAAGTCTGGCACAGTAATGTTGCTGGTCCCTCTGCTACTTCTCTGTTCTCTTTCTTTATACAGGTAAGTCCTCAGATGGACTGTGAGCCACATTTCAAACATGTTTGTATGCCACAGAGGCTGCATGATCTGCATAGCCTTGGTCCATACTTTGTGAACAGCTCTTCCATGTCATAATAGGGAGAAGGGCAGTTCCCAGGGCTCATACTGTATTAAGGGGTTCTCTTACAAGTTTCTAAACATCAGCAGAGAAGCACTGAGACAATACCATATCTTATGGCCTATGAAACGCTCTCATCATCGTCCTCATCCTCAACAACACATTAGCCAACCTTTATACTATGTCTCACCTGTACCAGAGAACTAGCTACTTTACAACATCCAAGTTCCACAAGGTCAAGCCTCAGTTATTATTCATATTACAAACTAACCACATCACAAAAGCACATCCAGAAACACTGAAGATGGCTCTGTGAAGAGATAGTTTTGATCACACAGGGTTAATTAGTCCACAAATAGTTTTGCACACGCATGGATGTACTGTTTCCAAGGCCAGCTCAGTAGGTCAACGACTTTCACGAACTGCAAAGAAAAAGCTAATAAGCTCTCCAGAGACCTGAGCTGACTCTGCACAGAGCTCACTTGGATATCTCAACACCAGGCAACTAGAGCCAGAAGTGCCAGTGGAAGCAATGCATAAATATACTAGTAGGTCCACCCACAGTCAGCTTTGGCTCAAATAGGTGTGAGATGGGTACCTTGCACAGACCTTACTAGGAATTGCAGTGCAATTTAGCAGCATTAGAATGCAGTACCTGCATCAGCAGACTCAGGCACTCCTAGACTTGCCTCATCATGTAGGGACAAAGTTAAGGTAGTTGCTTCCTGTTCCTGAGAGTTCCACTGGCTGCTCCTCTGGGATCAAGATGTGATTCTTGCTTAAATTTGGCCCATCTTCATTTGAAAAAGGACCAGTTTAGAAAGGAAAAAACTGTTCCCAACTGACCTAACTGGATGAATACATGCTGAACTGAACTAAAAGCTGGATATCTCGCTCCACGTCTTTTTCCTCTCTCTTAAGTGCATACTACCCCACCACTGCTGCCCATCAGACGCTTCCATCTGCCACTTTAATTCATTAACACCGCAAAACAGTAAGCCAGCACAAAAAAAAAAAAAAAAAAAAAAAAAAAAAAGACAGTTTTCCTTCAGTGAGCTGAACAGTTTACAGGACATGACAATTACCCAGTCCAGGACCCAGCCAGAGAGTCTACATGGACAAAAGAGGGAAAATGAAGGAGTGAGTCCTTTCCTTTTGGCCACTGTTTCAATTCAGCTGCAAGTGGATCCACAGCCTAAGGCTTCTTAATTGGCAAAACCAATTTAAAAGGTTCTTGCCCACCTCGCCCAGTCTGTCTTTTAGGGGAGCTATTTTTAACATGAATCACATGCCTGTTAGGGTTTAGAGCCAATCCCAAAACCACCTGCAGCTGTAAGTAGACAGAAGTAACAGAAACCTCTTACATCTGTTTTTCTATCAGAGCAACGCTTTCTTTGGAACCTCAGCCCTAGACCCCCAAACCACAGGCATTCTCAGAGTATCACTGGGTGCCATCAAGCATTCTGTCAATCTCAACAACAACCCCTATCTAGTTCCCTTGTGCAACACTATTTTCAGATGAACCAGAACACAGGCTTCCCTGGCTATAAACTCAGAGCTGGACTGACTCTAAGTTGTGCTGCAGAAAGAAAGACAAAAGGAGTTGTGAGGACACCAGAGAAACCGGAGGGAAAGGCCATTTGTGGTATGCCTAAAGAGATGCAGAGCTCTGGGATCTTTTGTATTTAAAATGGTAAGGCAAAACCAAGAATACAATTGAACTCATTTTACTCAGAACTGAACCTGAAAGCTTGTGCCAAATAAAGAAATTTCAAAACATGGTTGAGAAAATGATATCATTGTCTAAAGTTTTTAATTTAGAGCAACATTCATATATCTTTTTACAATTAATCTGATAATCAGAGATAGCGGAACCCAGTTAAAAATAGCAAAACCCTTGGAAAACCCTGCACCTGCAACACCATGTACTAAGACATCATAAATACACTCTGCACTAGATGAACACAAAGTTGCACCTTCAGCTCATCTCTCAGGAGGAGGTGGCAACAGCTCCCACCTGTGGAAGTGCACTTTAAGGCCTTAATAAAGCATTTGATGACTCAGGAAGTCAAGTGACTGGCCAAATCCAAGCAATGGATTTACTAACAGCTGGATCACACTGACATAGTTAATTAGGAATTCACGTAAGAATGAAATTACAGAAGCTTATGTAATGATACTAATAAAGCAACAGATTTTTGACTGGCAGTTAAAGAACTGTGAGTTACATGGAAAAGGCAAAGAATCACAGAATGACTGAGGTTAGAAGGGACCTCTGAAAGCCATCTAGTCCAACTCCCTTCCTCGAGCAGGGCCACTGAGATCTCATTACTCAAGAACCTGTCCAGACAGCTTTTGAGTATCTCCAGAGAAGGAAACTCTATAACCACTCTGGGTAACCCTTTCCCTTCAGCCACCTTCACAGCAATTAAGTTTTTTCTTATATTCAGGCAGAACATCTTACGTTACGGTTTTTGTCTTTTTCCTCTTGCCCTGTCACTGGGCACGACTGAGAAGAGTCTGGCCCCATCCTCTTGTCCCTATCCCTTCAGATACTTAGGCATATTGATAAGATTTCCACCATCCCCCAGTCTTTTCTCCAGGCTGAAGAGTCCCAGCTCTCTCAGGCTTTTCTCATAGGAAGGATGTTCCAGACCTTTTATCATCTTTGCAGCCCTTTGCAGGACTCACTCCAGTAGTTTTCTTATACTAGGGAGCCCTGAATGGGGAATGGTGCTCTAGATAGAGCCTCATCAGGGCTGAGTAAAGGGGCAGGATCACCTCCCTCAGCCTGTTGGCCATGCTCTTCCTAACACCACCCAGGATCCCATTGACCTTCTTGGCCACAAGGGCACATTGCTGGCTCATGGTCAACTTATTGATCCAGTACTGACTGCTGGGAGATACCACCAGCCACAGGCCTTGATATAGACTTTGTGCCACTGATCACAAACCTCTGATCTTTGCCATTCAGTCATTTCTTAGTCCACCTTTCTGTCTGCTCATCCAGTCTGTACTTCCTGAGCTTATCTATGAGGTTATAGGAGACAGTGCCAAAAGCCACCCTGAAGTCCAGATAGACAACATTCACTGTTCTTTCCTGCTCTACCCAGGCAGTCATTCCATCAGAGAAGGCTCTTAGCTTGGATAAGCATGATTTCCCCTTTGTGAATCCCTGTTGACTACTCCCGATCACCTTATTCTTCACATGCTTGGAAATGGTATCCAGGATTAACTGCTTCATCACCTTCCCTGAGACTGAGGAGACGCTGGCTGGTTTGTAGATCCTTGGGTTCTCTTTCTTGCCATTTTAAAGGCTACAGACACACTTGCATTCTTCCAGTCCTCATACACCTCTCCTGATCACCATGACCTTTCAAAGATGATTAAGAGTGGTCTAACATGACATTAACCAGATCCCTCAGCACTCATGGTTATATCAAGTGTGTTCAGTTTAGGATACATAACTCAATTCTCCTCCACGCCAAGGGAAGTCTTCCCTTCTCCAGACCTTCTCCCTGGTCTCCAGGGCTTGGGATTCCTGAGAGCCAGTCTTACCAGTAAGGACTGAGGCAAAGGCGGCAGTCAGAAGCCAGTCAACCAAATTCAAGTCAATATTACTCCTACATACTTTGAGAAGGGACTTGTGTATCTTGGTTCTAGTCATACTCCCTATCCAGTTCTAGCCAACTCTATCACAGACATAAGGAAAGAGACAAGTAGGACCCTGAAATAAGCTGACATACATAATAAATAAAAGCATGCCAGTGGTTCTCATATCTGCATCTGCACCCTGGCTACACTGGACCTTCTCACAACTAAACATGGGACTGGGTAGGACACAGAGACAATGTGATCACAAGAAAAAGGGAACACACACACCAGGATTCTCAATCTGTGCCACCCTTGACTCTAAAAAAAGTGAATATTCTCCACTTTCTAGAATATTCTGGGTTCTCTCTATCCCACACTTGTTCTCCACTGCAAGAGACAAAGTGTAACAATTCCAGATTTCAGAATTTGCCCTTGCACACTTGCCACTGTTGGAGCTTAAGAATATGATGCAGTATAATCAACTTCTACTTTACCATGCACTGTTAGGGTCTGGCCACCCTTGCTTCTGTCATATTTAGTGGTATAAATATATCTGAAATATATCCAAATTCTAACACCACCAGACCTGTAACTTACTGTTAAAAAATTCCTCGTAGTCAGTCTTCTCCACACAGCACGTGTACATGCGCAGAGCTGCTACCTTAATTTTCTAGAAAAAGAAAAAAACACAGCAATCATCATGAGACCTAGTAAATGCTACTGTTTTGTTAAATACACACACACACAACCTTCTTCCAAGAAGGCTTCTCTTAATCTCAATCATTAGAGATTTTTAGAAGCACATTAAACTAATATTTCCCAGGAATTACAGAAGAACAATTAATCTTGTCTTGAGCAATAAACTGACTATATGGCTTCTAGATTTCCCTTCCAAAAATAGTTTAATAATACCTTTTTATATAAAAATAATTTAAAAGTCTTTCTTTAAAAAGATTGCAAAGAAACCCATTCACAAGCCCTGGCTTCCTCCTATAACTTTAACTGCTGATGCATACAACTCAAAATGCCTTGTATAATTTAATTTTCAAACAATAAAAAAGTGATGTGACAATTACCTAGAAGTCTTTTTTCCACTGCACAAATCAAAATCAACCAACTAAGCCACACAATATGCAAGGTCCTTTTGCACATATAATTTTTTTCTTGTTGCCTGCCATCGCACCAGAAATACTTTTAGAGCATCATCTATAGCTAAGACGCATGTGCTGAAGTTTAAAAGAGCACAATAACTGATAGCAGAGATCACTGAAAAGAACAGCCAGCTATTCCCTCCTCTGACGTTAAGAAGGGAAATTATAAACTTAAACTCCATAGCCAACTCCCCTGCCAGATAAGGGCCAGGTTAGAAGGAAGCAGCAGAGCTGGGTTTTTTGTTGTTGTTGTTTGTCTGCTAAAGCGTTACCTGCTAGGAAACCTCTTTGTGCCCATCACACTGCAGAGCTGAACACATGCCTAGTACCCACTCTTGATGCTTTTACAAAGGCAATTCCAAGCACCAAAACGTTATTTACATCTTCTCTAACCAAATGGAAGTTAAGGAAACTGCAGTTGTTCGCCTACTGTGGAAACACAGGAACCACTGTGTTTCTTATTCAATAGTCACAGGTCTGCCGTCATAAATAATGGATTAGAAGCTTTCTCAGTAATCAATCATATGCACAAAATCCTTGCAATAAAATAACCTACACCACTTTTTGAGTTCTGAAGATTTCCACTTCAAAGCAAACACCATCTGCCCTGTGGGTAGAGTATCTTTCCACTGTAACTTAACACCCCTGATCAGGCATGACTAGATACTAAAATCATACTGTAAAGAAGATTCCCTGCCATGGAGTCCTTAGGTAAGGCAGATAACACTTGGAAAGAACTGGTGAAATTTCATCACTGAAGTTTTGGTGTGCAGAAGAGGTAAGCAGATAGGTAATTTTCTTACCTTTTTTTTTTTCTCCACTTTCACCCTTTCAAAATCTCAGAGAGTACTGGCAAGGCCAAAAATGAACTCAGGTCTCCTGGGCCTTAATCACAAAATAATTCTCTCCAAATCCAAGTTCCCTAGCCAAAAGCAGGCAGTAAAGCACAGCAATTGAAGAGAACTCTCAATCAACACTTATAGCTAACAAGAATCTTTATTACAATAATATATACACAAACACATGAAAGAATTACTCTCTCATGAGCCTTAGCATCACCTGATTAAAAGCAATGAACTTAAATCAAAATACCACACCCTCTTAGGTGCAAGTTATTTTTCCTTTACATTTATTCACTGTCAAGAAAGATGCAATTGGTAACAGTTTCAGATCACTCCTGGAAAAAGTATACTATGTCTTGCAGACTTTCAAGATGCCTTATAGGGTTTTAATTTCTGCACGGTTGTGTTCAGTCCTCCCAGTTATACCATCTTCTCCACTGACTCCTTTAGACTGTGGCCCTAGCTCTCAGCTAAGAAGATCTGAATTCTAGCTCCTTTCAACCGAAGGTGTCTCTCACAGAACTCTTGTTTAGTCCCCTGTTAACAACTGCCTTATGAAAGGACTACGTAGAAAACTCCCAAGAGGAAAACCTATTTGTGACTTAGCCCTGGGCAGCTTACTAATGAAAAGCAGCTCTTAACAGCAATGATAACATACCTCCCTACTGTCTGCTTGGAAGCCCCTCCTGTCCCAGAAACAGAAGGCTAAGTGGTCTGGAAATGGGCAGGAAAACTGGGAAACATGAAATAACCTCAATAACAGAAACAAGTTAGACTAGGTCCCCTTAGTTTAGAAAAAGGCAATTATTATAGGATATAAGAAATATAAGAAGTCTATAAAATTGGGACTGGAAGGGAGAATGTGAACAAACACTCAAATAATAGAATAATTAGCATTTTTTTTAATACAAGAAGCAGAACTTCTTCCACAATGAGCACATTAGCTATGGAACTGACAGTTAAAGAATGCTATGGATGCTGTAAGCTTGGAAGAGTCTGAAGGGTAAGTGAACAAATTTATAGAAAGAAAAAAGAAAAATCAAGAAAAATTCCTGTTCTGGTTCAGGAAGTTCCGAAACACACAATTGCTTTAGGCTGGAGGAATGCATGAAAAAAAATGTCTTATATGCCCTGCCTTGTAATTAAATTATTTCCAGATAACTGCTGTTGGTCATTAACAGAGACACAATGCTGCTCTATGTGGATCTTTGCTCTGAGATAGTAACATTCTCACTGTGTTCTCTGATGCACAAATATAGTGGAAAATCAGAGGTTTGAAGAAATTTAAGGTAGCTTAAGACTCTTCTATGAACTAAATATAATACTCCCAGTTATGTCAGTGATGGAAATGAATGGAAATGCATAAATCAAGGCCGGTTCAAGCTCTAGATTACTATTTCCTGTATCACAAATGGAAATTTACAGAGGTAATAAATAGGATTATTCCACACCAGCATTCCTCCTATTGTAAGAGGAAAACAGTTTTGGTGTTTTTTTAGAATGCTAAAAGTAAGAAGCAACCAAAATAAAAATCACCAAATAAATGCCTTACCCATCTGCTATATTTCAGTGGTCCTGTGAATCCCATTGCTTCTATTATCCTTGTGAAGGCACCCACTTTCTCTTCAGATGGCTGCAAAGAATCCTTTGCAGTAAGATGCTACAGTGTAAAAAGAAGAAATATGTGATAGTTTTCTTTTTATTTCAGCAATTTAATCTTACATATCATTTTATCATTTTAGCTGGATCAGCTAAAAGGCTAAATGCTAATATTAGCTTTTTTTTTTTTTTTTTGAATTACCTTCCTAATGCAACAAAGTAAGTACATATTTAGATACTCTCTACAAAATATTCCTTTATAACCTACTTAATTGCTCCTAGAAGGTCAATAAGAAAGGTCAGTTTTAATACACACACCAGACATCAGAAAAATCTTGGGATGCTTTCCATTATCATATAAGAACATATCCTAAGGCTCAGAATCTTTTATGGTTACCTAGCATGACCTCAGCATGCTACAAAAGAGCAGGTTATTCAGTATTCCTGCTCAAGACCACAAAGCAGTTAAGCTTCATTACAACTGGCAGAAAATTAGGTAATTTTCTTTTAAGGATTTCAACTGCTCAACAGCCTAAACAAATATTTTGATGAGTAATATTGTATATATTTAAATATTTGAAGATCCCACAAAGACATTATCTAGGCAATCCTGGGATCCAGTAAACAACATTAGGCCAGGAGTTTAATTTAGTACTTTTGTTTCACTAAGAAATTCTAAGCTTTTTTTCCAAGCAAACTTACAAACCTAGAGTCCAA
>VZSV01000185.1:1365025-1387886 GCA_013398735.1 Nothocercus julius | reverse complement strand
CGCTGCCGCTGGCTGCCGGGTGGGGCCCGTGTGAGGGAGAGCGGGCGGGTCGGGGCGGCCGGGCGCCGCTGGGCGCGGGAGAGGGACGAGTCCGGCCTTGCCCCGGGCGGGCCCCCCGTGCTGGAGAGCTCGGCCCGCTGGGGCCAGGTCCGTGAGGGCCGGTTGGTGCCTTCACGCACCTGTGTGAGGAAGCAGTTTCCTCATACGGGTGCCAGCACGGAGACTTCATAGAATCACAGAATCACTGTGGTTGGAAAAGACCTCCGAGATCATCAAGTCCAACTGTAGTGGTGGTGGCAGGCAGAGAACCCCTCACTGCCGTGTCCCCCCAGGCCAGGAGCTTGTGGTCCTGCCTCCCCGCTGCACGTTCCCCACCGCTTCCTTCTGCTGGCCCCAGCTCTCACGAGGCTGCGCAGCGAGCCAGAGCAGCAACCTGACGGGCTGAAGTGAGCAGGTTTGTTTTGCCAGGTTGGCTGCAGCCTGGCTCCCGTCCGCAGCACCTTGCAAACATGAGCGCTGCGAGGAGGGAGGCTGCTGCAGACGTGGGCAGGGGCTGCTGGCGAGGAGCGAGGCTGCTCTTCGCAGCAGCACTGCTGCCTTAAAGTGCTTGGGGAACTATAATGTTCTCCTCCCCTCTTTCCCAGCGTATTTATTGGGATGTCAGCTTCCCAAGAGGGCAGTAGCAGCTGCTTTAATGGCCCTGAAACTCTACAGTAGTCCTTAGAGTTCTTTCATATGTTCTTAAATGTCAGCTCTCAGGGGGCCAATGGAATTACCCCCTTGGACTTCCCTCCTTACAGGCATCCCAGATTCCAGCATGTGCAGGAGGTTTCTTGAGATGATCTGACTCGCTGCCGCTCTCTCCTGATTTTGGAAGTTAAACACAGGGACCTGAAGATGTCTATCAGGGATGTGCTAGATTTCATTTTGTTCCTGGGCTGCCCTCAGCTAGTCTATGGGGGGAAGGTTAAAGCTAGCTCTGTTTCTTTTATTTACTTAGCTGTCATGCATGTATTAGGCTCAAAGCAATATTAAATACTATTTTTAACAGCTTTTTTTTTTTTTTTTTTTTTTAAGTTGTGGAATAGTAACAGGGCAGAGTCCGTACATGTTTCTGAGGCCTCCTTGTTGCCGCCATTAACGAGCCAGGGTCATTGTTAAGCTCCAGAATCCCCGTACTGCTTTCTGTAACTCAGAGAAAAGGCTCCCGGGTACGGAGGAGTCCTGCAGTGTGGTGCAGGAGCTGTTTTAGCTTGGTGCAACTTGGATGGTTGACTGAACCGTAAAGAGGAACTCCAATGCTTGATGATGGTCACACTGAAGGGGTCCGTGTTTCAGCCTCAACCCTGTCATTTTTCTGCTTAACTCCAGGCAGCTGTTGGAGTTTGCCATTGGAGGCACCTGGCGGAAGCAGTTATTAGAGTGAGGAGATACGAGGCCACAGAACATAGACTGAGGAGAAGCATTTTAGGGAGTTTTATTGAAGGAGTAATGGAACAGAAGGGGGGAAATACTTTTCTCCTGGCTGGGGAATGGCAGTGGTGGGCCTGGTTGGATGTTTACCTTGAAGAGTGATACAAGGTGCAAATCAGACTCCAGTGCAGAGAGACAGGAATAAGCACAGGATCTGAGGAAGAGTGCAGCAAAATGCAGATTACTTCAAATGGCTGTTTTTTGTCATTTTTGAAGTGTGACTGAGAAGTGATACTGGTCTGCTGTGTGATAGAGAAGCAGGGTGTGAAGAAAGCTAGTAAAAACGAATGGAAGGATGCCTCTACGGTGTGTCTACTAGCTGCTCTGCTTGGGAAGCTGGTGGTGGAAAAAGTCCGGAGATGGAGGAAAGGTGGCTTCTTTACTCAGGTGGTTGGTGACATACAAATGGGTGCTCCCTTTGCTCCTGCGTTTCTGCATTAGACGGTGCTAGTAGATGGAAAAAAAAAGGGTATGGTTTGACAATACAACTTCGCTGAAAGGAGAGGTCCTGTGCTAACACTAGCATTCAGCTAAAGACTGGTGAGTTGGTTCAAGAGGCTACACCAGCAGAAAATTGTCTTTTTTGTTATTCTTGCTAGAATTAATTTTCTGTGAGCTTAGCTACCTAAATTGCTCCTCAGGATCAGAGGAATGCCAGGAATGTGTAGCGTGGCAGGGGGTGGGAGAATATGAGACCAGACTGACTATTTTAGCAGCAGTCAGCTATTGCTTAAATTTATTGTTAAACTCTATCAAACTGCCATGCAGACTGCTGCTGGTAGTAGTATCAATAGTAGTAGTGATGTTGATCATAATGGTAGTGATTTTCCTGAAGGTAATAGAAGGGAGGTAAGGGGGAGAAGCAGGAACAATGACCTTGAAGCCCTATTCCCAAACTAGCAAGCACAGACAACAGAGTTCCCCCAAGAGTCTGTTTTGAGAGGTCAGGACACTTAGGAAAGAGCCTTGTATTAGACTTTGGTATGAGGACACATTCTCATAAGTGCTTTAAGATCCTCATGTGAGCCAGTCTTAAGGTATACATTACGAATCTCCCTTTCTGGTGCTCTGTAGGAAGCAGCTGAACTGTGATTAAGCCCAGGTAGCGTGAATCCCTAGCTCAGTTGTTTATTGGATTCAGACTTTGAGTACCTGAAAAATTCCAAAGGGAGGTACAAATCCTTCAAATTTTTGCATACAAAAATTGCGTAAATCTATGCTGTAAGCTTTTTATTTGAAAATAATACATATTTACTGTATATCTTGTCCCCTTGTCTGTTTTTATGGATTTCTTTCAACACAACCACTTCACACTCTGCAATCTCTCAGCTTGCACGTGCACAAACACACCGCATGTCATTCTGTGCTCACAGGCTGGAGACGCTTGCTTGGCTGATCAGGAGATGAGGAAAGCAATGTGAGAAGAACTACAGCAGAGCATCCTGAAAGGTGGGTGAGAGCAGTTTGCAAACCTGTTGCCCTTGGCTCTGAACCACAGCCAGAGTACCTGGTGCCTGCTATGGGTTCCAGTTAGAGTTTAACATGGTATTTCCAGAAGCTCCAGGTTTTCTAGAGTATGTTTGGTCTAGGTCAAGGCTGTTGAGGTAATTGGCAAGGCTTCATCTTGACAAGTCAAGTCATGTGTGGCATAGGAAGGGTGGAGCAGATTTAGCCCATCAGTTAAAGCCTCAGTTCAGTAAGCATCCAAACATGAAGAATGAATAGGAACAGTGATGAGCTCAGAGGAAAAATTCCCCACCCACCAATTGTCCAAGTGTGTGAAGACAGAGTAAGGATCTCCTTTTAACACAGAGTGGAGGCGATCAGGGACCATGATTCTCAAGTATAGGGGCAGTAGGGAGCTATGATCTGGCTAACTGATAACAGTATTTAGCAGGACTGGAACTAACTTTCTGACTTGGTGAACTGCTACCTAGTGATATAAAGAAAATGCTGCAAGAAAGACTGGGAGAGAGCTGGAGGCCTCCAGCATGGTTATTGTGATGGCCCCCTTTGACGTGAAAGATTCAAATTAAAATTCCTTGATCTTAACCAGAGGGGCAAAGCCTGAAGACAGAGTGTTAGAGTTTGTGCAGAAGTCCCTGCCCTGGGGTATGCGCTCTCCTGTATTGGGAGAGTGGGACGAGGGCTCTGTATTTTTCTCGATAACTCAGAAAGCCCCCTATAAAATCCAAGTATTTACCTTCCTTCAAACCTTCTGTTTGAAGAAGCTGTCGTTTTTGCTTGAAAAAGTGTTTTGTCAAAATCTTCCAGGCCATCTATGATGTCTAGGTGATTTATGACTTTTAAAATGTACACCCTCATTGGATGTTCTGGGATGTTTTTCACACAGAAAATAAGACTTATTTTTATATAGCCATATATGTTTTTATCTTAAAAAAATATAAGTACAGGTCAAATAACCTTTTTGAAATATTATTAATATTTGCAGTGCTGTGACAACTTCTATTTTTTCTTCTCCATCACTCAAGGAATCAAAATCAACCTAAAGAGGCAACTGTTAGCCCATCATCTGCTGGGGAGAGCTCCCTCCTTCTTGAAAGCACATATTCTTTAGATTGAAGCAGAAGTATAGATCTCAGTATCAGTCTTTTCTCTCCACAGTCTGGGGTGCCAAATTTAAAATTAATTTCACATTCTTTCTTAACCCCTTGCTGCTTCTTCCAGACAATAAAAGGAAATCTCAGGATGGGATCCCTCCATTTTAGCTGAGAGAGACCAGGCTATTCCAGATAACAAGAGGGAAAATAGTACGGGTAGTCCAGGGCACTCTCGAGATCGTGATGAAGAGAAATTAAGGTCTAGTGGGTCTTATTAACTCTGGTTCAATGCCAATACTGCAAGACTGCCAGCTGGCCCCTGCAGCTGTTGAAGTGTCTTTGCAGCATATACTTTTCCAGTGCTCCAGGTTCTGAAAGGGCCTTGTATGCACCCATGGAGCCAATGCAGGGCTGACACTAAGTCCTATCTCATGCACATCGAAGGACTTGGACCATAGACCCGAGATAACAAGCCCTTGGAGCCCGGCTAGACGCGAGCGGGCTTCTCTTGGAGCGTACCTGGATGTGTGTGCACAGCTTTTCCCAGAATTCCCATTCCAGAAAAGCAGTGAGGGGCCATCTGGCTCTGCCTGGGGAAACCCAGGGTCTGATGGATTTCTAGTTCAGGGATTTCTAAGGCTAAGCTGGCAATTTATGAAGAATTTGTTATATTTTCTTCACCTCTGCAAAATCTTCCTCTTCTACATCCTGCATTAATCTGGACATTTTCAGACTAAGCCTGCTGTGCCTGCAGTTAGGCAGCAAGCTGAAGGGCTTTTAATGGAAGCTAATTATATAAAAAACAACTTAAAGTTGCTTAGTGTTCTCCATAAGAATGAATATGCAATTTGGGATGTCTGTGAGTACATTTGTTAAGGGTACTTCCCGAGGGAAATGCTGTTTAAAAATAGCATAGTACAAAAAAAATGTAGATTTTTTCAATAAAAGTGCAACGCTTACAATGCACTATAGTGCTTGCAGAGTTTGGCAAGACTGAGGACAAATTCCCTGATCTGAAATTCCTTGGCAAGGGGTGCACAGTGGTCCTTCCTCTGTCCTCCGGAAGGGAATTACTTCTCTCCTGCATCAGTGCAACAGGAGACAAAGCAGACGTGAAGCAGACCAGACTTCTGCACTTCACTGGGCTGTGGTGAAGCCTGGCAGGTAGAAGTAGGACCTGATTACCATTTTTTCCAAGCTTGTATATCCTAGTGGCTGCTGCTACTGTTAAATATGATAAACTCCTATTTGTTCGCTTTAGCTTACCATCATTTCTCGCTGTTTGCTGGGACAAGCCCAGGACATTTCCCTCCCCACCTGTCAAGCTCGGAGTGTGCTTTGGCACGTGGCCATCACATAGCCTCAACGACTTGAGCAGACAGCTTCAGAAACAAGACATCCCAGTACTTAAGCAACCTCTACTCCAGGAGCTTTTTTCCCATCTATGTGATCTCTGAAGAAGAAAATGTTTGCTAGTCAGAGAGGTTTTCCACTTGCGCCTCCTTCAGCTTTCCATTACTGTTAAGAGGTTATGTGAGGTGCAGTGCTTTACACTGTACTGTACTATATGCAGAGGTGTTCAGACTTAATTTATTCCCTTCTCCTGGATAAAGATTATTGCAGCTGTGTGTTTTGGAAAACTATCAATGAAGGGAGTTCAGCTCATACAACATGCTTTCAATAGGGTACTGTACTCTATATTTCCAGGTTCTGTTTTAATTACACTTGCATATTACCTTGGAGGAAGCTGAAATCTGGAAAATGTTTTCTCATAACCATGCCTTAAACCTTCCTGACCTTCTGTTTTATACCAAATGCATTTATGTCTATGATCAAAAATGTATAATATGGGGTAAGATTTAGCTATCCAGGATCATTTATCAGGGACAGCCTGTCAACCTCTCTGTAGCAAAGAATTTCACTGAAAAAATGTCTCTGCCATCCCTCACCTTCCAGTAGTAATTCTTTCTCCCTTCCCTTCACATGGCTCCCAACAAGAGCAACAGGAGTTTGACATGTGTTGTATAGCAGGGCCTTCCTCTGTGGTACTTAGTGGCACCTGCTTCTCCAAAGAATCCATGAGGGACAAAGCAATAAATGGCCCACATAGTGGCAACATGTCCCACATATCCTGATAAAAACAAGTGAAAAATTCAACACAGAGAAGTGTGCAGTGCCCTCAAGCTTCAGTATTGCCTACCATGGAGACCACAGCGCAAAACCAGCCTGATGTCCAGGGCTGATACCTCCTTGAGACACCTGCTGCTGTGCAAGAAGAGCAGGGCAACAGTGAGAAGTGACACATGCCACGTGTCCTCTGGGAATAATTCCTGGCTGGGAATAAGCAGTTATGAGCCGGTTACAGAGGTCTCCTACTCACAGCAAGAGGGGCTAACCTGAAGCTGGGGGAAAGCACAAGAGTCTCAGGGCTGGCAGGGTAGCAGAATCTATATGAATGAGGCATCTCCTCCAGAGCAACTTTCAAGTGACCTTTTAATCCACACCAAAGTGAGCGCATCTTGATCTTCACATCCTTAGGGTGTCTGGAGAATATCCCAAGAGCATGAGTTGTAACTAATACATCTGAGCAGCAGAGAGTCTGCTCAGCACTTGTTCACACTTCAGGAGACAGGTGGCTGTCAGTGTTCTTCTTTTATCCCTTTTTGAAGAGTTTGCTCTTCCTGGCTGCAAAGTTCACTTCAAGTAAGAATTTCAGCCTGGGACACAGGGCTGATCCTGAATCCTGCACTAACAGGACTCGTGAGGTTGTGCCTTGACTTGTATCAATGTCTCACCCTAAAAGAACCAAGGGAACCATCCCAATGCTGGTAGGCTTTACTGGTCAGTAGGCAGACATAAGGAGCTGATCAAAAAACAAGTGCTAATATTCACAAAATAAGCTCAGAGCCTGATGTGGTGAGCTTTCCACACTTTTCATCCTTAAGTCAATCATGGATCTCTCTTTACAAATAAATAATGCTCAGATGTTATGTAGCATCATTTAATTCTAGGGAACTTCAAGAAGAGGCACATACACACAAAAAATACAAACCAAAATATATAGGAAAAGTGGCCATGCTAGAAAGCCCTGTCTCTCCAGCAGCAGAATCTGAAAACTGAGAGCTTGGGAATTGGCAAGAAACATAAGAATGGTTTTGCAGAGTGAGACCATGGGTCCATTTAGTTCATCTCCAGTAAGCAATAGCAGATCCCTACAGAAGAGAATAAGCACAGGACAAATGTGTAATGACATTTTCCTGGCACAGCTTTTCAGCTTCCAGCTATCAGCATCCCAGAAAGTCCCAGGGCCATACGTTTAACGTCTTTTGATTAATTTTTCTTGTATAAATTTATTCATAGAGATTTTCTTGAAGACACTTAAATTGCTAGTATCCAAAACAGCCTGTGGTCAGCAGTTCTTTTGGAATCGGTGTGTTCTTGTTTGTTCCAAAATACTCCCAAACTGGTTTCATCTGGCACACTGTGTTTTTTGTCTGGCAGAACCTTGCTCTTTGTTCACCTTCTTGTCCCAGTCACCTCCAAGCTGAAGAGACCCTGAAACTAATGTTTTCAGAGACTCATAATCCCTAGGTAAAATTTTCTGCTTATGTTATGCAGCTTATCCAGCATTTTAATTGTTCTTCCTCACCCTATCACCTCTGAATTGTGCTACCACCCTTCAAACACATTATAAGATTCAATCAGTGTCAGTAGTCCCATACATTGCTTGTAATTGCCCATTTTTTAGTACTGAATTAGTCCTGAATCTCCAGAGATCCTCAAACTTCTCTACTATTCCAGGATTTACTAAAAATCAGTAGGTTTACTGGTGTTGTTTAAATGTTTCAAAATGCAGACAACTCCAGCACATGCTCCTCATCACTTTCTTATCTTACTGGAACAGGGAATATTTCATTACTGTTGCAAGAAGTGAGTTATTTCATATGGCCTTTCCTCTTACCAGAAACAGTGCAACGAAGATATAGCTGCACTGTCTTTGTATTTTAAGGTAAATAGCAGTTTATTTTCATAAGCTCTCCAGTGAATCAGGCTGTTTTTAGAGTTTACCTCAGAAAGATATAGCCAGGCACTTAATTTTTCTGTAACTCATTGATCATTAATCACACTACATTATTCCTTAGGGGGAAAAATGAAGTCATTAGTAAACATATCCCATTTCTCTAATATTTTTGCATATAGCTGAGAGTTTCCCTCACCAACCCACACCAAATGGGTTTAAATGCTAGCATGAACACCGTGAAGTGAAGATGTCTGGACTGTAGTCCCCAGGTGGTGAAGCAAACTTCCCAGTCTTGGTCAAGATGGAGCTGTAAATTTACTGTGTCCTTGTGCCATCGCTGTGACAGTGGCGTCTCTGTATGAACATGGTCATGTGTTGGAGTAACTGTTTGGATGGATGCCCAGAACACAAGTATTAGCTGTGCTGCCACCAATCACCCAAGTCCTTTCTTTCTCCCCTCTCTCTTTCCCCACACTTGCTATTTCTTGCCTGTAGGACTCATCCAGTGGCTTTCCTCAGAATGTACCCACAATATCAGGCTTTCCGTAATAAAACTCTTCACACCTAGGGACAATTAACTTAAAGGACTGAGATGAATGTGGCAGCATTTGTTACAAGTCTGTCCTCTGTGTGATCTAGTCCAGAATTTTTGGTTAGATCTCTTGTTCCCCAAAGGATCCTCTCCATCCCAGGTGTGCTGAGTAGACATCTGTGAGCACTCCTTCATTCTGCTGATAAGTTTAGCAGGAGACCCTACAAAAAGGTGAACTTTTTTTTTTTCTTCTTCTTCTTAGACATTAAGAGCCTGTTCTTGTAGCCGAATCCCAAAATGGTCAGAGGGACGCAGTATGCATGTACCTGTCTCATGAGCTCCCTGCTCAGCTCACAGACACTTCGATTCTCTCTTCCAGGGTTCCTCTCTCCCCCTGACTGGCTGGGAAGGCTGAGCACTCACTTTAGTGCTTTGAATGGGCCTGATGTAGCCAAGGGCTATTTAAAAACCCAAAGCTAGCCACTCAAAATAAGTGCCCAGAGGTCTACCATCAGTGTTTACAACCTCAGGTTGCCCATGGCCTAGACAAGAGACAGTCTGCAACTGAGCAGTGAAACCCTCTGAAGATCCCATAAATGAAAGTGCCTCATCATCCAATCTCAGTTTTCTCCAGTGTGATGCTCTGGACCTCCCACAGCTGCACACATGGTCACAGTCAGTCCTTGTGCTAAAGCTACTGGCTGTTTCTGGCTCTTCCGTGCCATTCTCAGGAGCTATTTGTCTTTGACAGCAGCTTGCACTTGCTCTAGACCTCCACCCACTCCCAGGGGATCTGAGTAAAGCCCTGAAAGCTGCTAGCATAGGAAGGATGGAGAAGTGGGGAGAAGAAAGAAGAGCTATTTACCTCCAGCCCTCAAAAGGAGTATTTTCAGTGGTAGGCATGCAGGAGGAGAAGGACGATATGGCACATTAACAACTATTCTCAGACTATTCTAAGAATGGTATTTCACAGAATCCCAGAATGGTTGAGGTTGGAAGGGACCTCTACAGATCATCCAGTCCAACCCCCCTGCTCCAGCAGGGACACCCAGAGCACGTGGCACAGGGTGGCACCCAGGCGGGTTGGGAAGATCTCCAGAGAAGGAGCCTCCACAGCCTCTCTGGCCAGCCTGTGCCAGGGCTCTGTCACCCTCACAGGAAAGAAGTTCTTCCTTACATATTTACTGATTTTTTTTTTTAAAGTTAAGATTTCCTTCTTTATTAAATTTGTTGAGAAGCAATGAAAGCTGGCGCTATTTTATTTTTAAATATCATTTTACTACCCAATAGCAACAGTAAATTCATAAAATTACACATGATTGACCAAGACTATGGAGTAAAAAAAAAAAAAAGTTTGCTTTGTACATTCTTATTAGTCTTGGCTAAGATGTTATAAAAGCAGTATCTTTTAACACCTTTTATTATACAAGGGTCCAGGGGTTTTTATGTTTCTTAAAGACAGCTTCAAATAGCCCACATAGCGGGTTACTGCATCTTTCATATGGCTGCTGTATAAACAAGCACATTTTACACAGGAAATGACATAACCATGTAAAAGTGTACATGGAGTTTAGGCACATATTCAAACAGTAATGGGAATGCATTGTTTTAAATGGCATACTTTTATGTTTACCTATTCAGCTTAGTACCATATTTTAGCCAAATGCAACAAAAATTACCCACACATACCTGTCTTATAGTGTACTGTTTATTTGAAATTTGGACCTTCACAAAGACTCTCGTGGGACAGATAACGACCCTAAAAAGTAAACACAAATGAGGCATTCTCAGTGAGAGAGCAAAACCTGCCATCATAAAGGTGGAAAGCTGAACTTTTAACCCGTATTGCTTTACAGATCAGGTTTCTGTGTGTTTCTACCATTGAGTTGCTAACACCAGTTCACCCCTGGGAAGAAAGCCATAACAATAATTCAGGGTGTCTATCTTTGCACGTAGTATAATGACCATACTAAGTAAAGCAGTGCCAAACTTGAGGAGTTCCAAGGTTCTCTGTTGCCTTCCATTTTCTTTGCTGTGTGCCAGCCCCAGATTGTGCCCTGTCCCTGAACCTCTGCTTGCAGAAAGGAATGAGTGCTGAATGAAGTCCACCTGGGCTGCACTTCTGTGCCTTTCTGTGGTAAGGAGTATTTGTAAATTTGTAATGGCTGCCTTTCACATATCTTGGAAGTTTTGGATACGCTTTTCTCTTCCAATTCCCTACAACTCAAATTTCCTTTTAAAAGTTTAACAAGATTTCTAAACACTTTGTGAGTAGATGTAGAATGAAAAGAGTAGAATTCAGAAACGGAACTTGATAGTTCGCTATGGCAGCATCTTCCTCTAGCTGTCAAATTTTTGGATAAATGAGAATAACGGAAATTCCTTTTTACCACTGTAGACTTAAGTGACCATTCAGTAAGCACCCAGTAACTTATTACACATACTGAATCTGCTGCACATGATCCCAATGGCTCAAAATACACCAACAAATCACCTATAGAGTAGTATGCTTTTAGACCATGAGGAAAGTGTGTCAATGCTCAGTAGATCAATCCTGAATAAAATAGTATTGAACTGGATTCATAGTTATCAAACAATAGCAGTAAAGAAAATGCCAAAGGATGCTCTAGACATCACAACAACAAGTATTATAACCCCAGGATATTAAATTTGAGAGTTAAATGTGAAAAAACAATCCTGCTGTGTAGGATGCCCATTATAAACCCATCACTCCGAGCTGGAGCAAACTTGGACAGTGGCAGGACTCTCCCTTCCAGAGTGCGGTGTGTGTCACCACGTCGGAGATGGCAGTCAAGGAAAGTGCATGTCAGGTTACTCCAAATTTGAACACTCAGCCTGAAATTGCTTCTGTCTAGGCCAAACATGCTATCTGCATGTCTGCATTACCATTTTGATATGGTAATTATCCAATATAACAAAGCAATTTTAGTGTTTGTAGCTTCAAATTTCTTTAAACTCACATTAAAAAAGTCTTACTACCTAGCTAAATTTGGGGTTTTCATCCAGTATCCAAAGGATGTTTTTGGAGACTTTATTATGATTATATTTCTTTTAATTTTTCCTGGATTCATGCTGTTTGCTTTGGGAGAATTGCAAAATCTAAGCTTTTTTTTTTTTTTTTTTTCCTCTCTCCATTTAGATACTGGTGCATAGTCTGTTTGCACATTGTTATTTTATTTTATTACTGAATTGAAAAAAATGCACAAAAACAAGAAACAAGAACCTCAGAGAGCTACCTCGTAGCTGATGACTTCAGGGGTGTTTTAACTTCTATCACAGCCTGTCTCACCAAGATCTTCAGGCTAATCTGCAGCCCTGCAGCCTGTAGTGTCCTGCTGTTTTCCTCCTCAGGCTTCCAAACTGTATCGTGCATCATCTGTAACATGATGTTTCTATTGCACCTTCCTCCAAAATTATCACTGAGGCCACACATCCAGCTGCAGCTGAAGCAAACAGCTTTTTAGAAAGATGGTGATTAGCTGTTACCCCAGCAGGTAACTTTTTGTTTTAAGACAACTTCAATACACATCCTTTGGAAACAGCTGTCATCTTGAACAGTATCATTGATAATGACAGTTCTACTGCGATTAAAAATGGTAGAAGGCCAGAGGTGTTTTGAGGGAAGGTCATTCTCAATGGATTTCTCTGTAATAGAGCATTATTATTCTGCCTTTGACAGGGAATGGATTTACATCTACAATGAATTACATGATGTTTTCTTTTTATGCTAAATAAGTCTTCAAGTTTAGCTTATCCATGAAAAGTAGGTAGTATTCTGGAAGACTTACATACTACAGTATGGTCGTCTGCAATTAGACAAGCCAGCGCTGACTAATCATTTTGTAATGAGTTCATTCTATCAGCTTCCAGCGGCAAATAATGGGTGGGTTTACATGCAAATTTCATGAAACCAAATATATCATGCAAAGAGCAAGACTCGGAGTTATGGGACAAATGCAATGCAAAAGTCCACTGAAGCCCTAGATCCCTAGAACTGCCCTAGATCCTCCCAGATTGCTGGTTGCAAGTCCAGAAGAACTGTGTCTTCTTAAGAACAGGTTCTTTTCTCAGCATGCTGCCTGAGTATTTTCCAAGATGATGCTTTTCTCACTGGTGCTTGGCAGCAGCAATCTTATTTTGGTTTTATTAATAACCATATGATTGCAGAGACTGCATTAGAGTAATTACTGAGACATTTGATTAACAGTAGAAACTGGAGCATAAAAGTATTCCCATACCAAACCGAGCCACCAGCTTTATCTGAATTCTCACTTCACTCCTTTCCATATGAATGTCCCTTTCAAAAATCTCTACCTTACAAAACAATGTGGAAGACATTCAGGCTTTCCTAACTGTGGATTCAAGGACTAAGAATGGCCTTGTGCAGCCTCAGCCGCAGGGGAAACGCTGGTGTGAGGAGGAGTTCTGACCAGAAGAGCCACCCTGCAAGTGGCTCAGCCGTATGCTGATTCCTACAGTCCAAGACAAGGCAGAGCAGGACTTGAGTGGTCAATATTGTATCACGGCAAAGACAAAATGAAGATATTCACAGCTTTACCATCCACTTTCAAATAGCAGAGGATGATCCAAAAAAAAAAAAAAGGGTGAAGAAAAAGAGAAAAGGGATGATGACAGCTTCATGTTTCCCAGATTGCCACTCTAGCAAAATCCTCAAAAACATGGATATACCATTAATGATATCGATCCCAGAGAGCTGAGCAGCTGTCCTCTCACAGACCAAGAGCAAGGAAGCACAGTAGTCTTTAGGTGCTTGCTATAAACACCAAGATGATGGATTCACAGATAAGAAAGCAAAGGCACTGTTTTTCCAGACTGTGAATTGGAAGATCACAGTGGTGGGTGAAGCTAGATGGGCATTATTGGTTACAGTGCAATTTAAGCTTTTAAACAGAGGCCTGGTGAGAAATGTGTCTGTGGGGTCACTAGACTGCATAGCGCAGCCGGCCCTGCCGTGCGCAGGAAGACTCCAGACAGGCCCATGCACAGAGAGCGCTACCCGCTCACACCGAGGAGAGAGACAACCCTTTCCCACAGCAATCTAATCATCCCCGCTAGAGGTAGAGACGGTCAGGGCTAGAGGAAGTAGAGGCCACTAGCCAGACTCCCAGAAAATGCCCAGAGGAAAGAAAAGAAATGCTTGAGAAGAATGGGCAAAAAGGATCATCAACACCCTGTTGGCGTGAGACTTGTTTTCTCTGCTGGTGTAACAACAGTAAAACATGTCTACTTAAGCTTGACATAAAGCACAGCATTAGAAGCTCCTTGTTTAAAAATCTTTGAAATGTCTAAAACCAGTAACACTGGCTGGTAGTAAGTATTCAGTGCAGGGGACAGGACCTGTTAGTCCTGGTCTAAGACTCCATTGGGGTCCCAGAAGACCAAGATCTGGGAAGCATCTACATGCTGAGAATCCAAAAAGGAGACAGGAGCCTTGGGGACAGCCCTGAGCCACAGTCCAGATCCATAAGATAAGATGCCAGGATTTCTTACGTGCATGTGACAGAGTAGCTTCAAGTGCCCACCATTTTAAATGCATATTGACTTACGGATCAGTGAATCTTCCTGCTGCTTCATTTTGCATTATCACCTGAGCTGGGCTGAGTCATGCTTTTTCTGCAGGCACAGATCACGGTATGGAACTATTACAAAGAGGTCACATATATGCTCCCTGCAGTGCTTTTCCTGTACCATCTGGCTTAGGGTTATGGCACATACCATGTTTCCCTACCGAGGGGAACCCTCTATGTCCAACTAACCAGTATTTTTATCCTGATTAAAGGCTCTGCAGCCCAGAGAGCGCAGGAGGAAGGGCAGCACTTTTTGCCATTGTTTATCAACTGTTGTCCAGCTGTTGAGGACTGTTTTCCCCTCACGTGAGCAAGCACAAGTCCAACCTGAGGTCAGCGCTTTTGGACGTCAGAATGTGGGGCCCATATTCAGCTCCTGTCACTTCCTGCATCAGTGATGCTGTGCAGAGCAGAGTTCAGACCCAGGAACTTGTGTGACCTGCTCGTTCAAAGTATGAGGAATCAAAGGTAGTAAGCCTTAGCATTAGTGTGCTTGACTATTGATAGGCTACTTCAATCATTTTTGACAGTTCTTATTGCCCCTCCAATCCCTCTATAGTTGAGTCTCTGGCACCTAGTTTGGTAGGTAGCATACAAAGAGTAATCCCAGAATAAATTTGTGAATAAAACAAGAGATCATGAATAAAAAAAGAGATTCACAAACACACAATCCTTGCAGGCTGAAATAAAATAATACCAGAACTCTTCCACAATTGTAACTCATTCTTGCCCCAGATATAAAGTGATAATGTCATTCCACACCACGTCAAACCACATCATGTTTTCAGATCCTCTTCCAATGGTTCCATCATTTCACTCTGTGGCAGCAGAGTTAGAGGCAAACAAAGTAGCTGGACATGTTATCCATGCCACTAGCATTCTGCTGCACTGAGAAGGCCCTTTCACTTGTATTTATTGTACAAAAACATTCCAAAAAATTCTTAACAGCATTATGATTATGCAGAGTTGGATAGCTGGACACAATGTAGCATTGTGTCAATAATTTATTACATCTTATGCTGTAATTTAACATTTACTATGAACATTTGAGAGCAACTTGGACCTTATACAGAGTAATATAACTTGCTACATAATAATGAAAGGGTGGATACTTAAGAAAGATATGTAGCTTGGAGTAAAACACACATGGAAACAAATACTCCGCATCACCTATCTCCATGTACAACTTAAACTAAATCAGAATATGATATTTAATTACTCCTTTTTATATATGCATAGTTTCCATAGCTAATCAGATAGAAATCATATTACAGTGCAACTATTTACACGAAGCTCAGAACACACCAGACCCCAGCCTCCTCTCCTAGACATCAGGGCTCTTTTCTGACATTGCATAATGGGACCCAGACATAAATTCAGTCTCAACAACAGTATTAAAGGGTCAAACAGGTCGTATCCACAGCTCACTGACACCATCTGTACCAGCTGCCTCTGGGATAAAAGCAGGTGATCTGTCAGTGTGTGGGTCTCATCTCCTCTGTCACGGACTTTAGTTAGAGACAGTCTTGTGTCACTATCAGATTCTTTACACAAGGCCTTATATTGGGCTGCAGGATGGCAGCCAAATATGACAGAAATATGCCCACAGGGGAGAAACGTGCCGACGTTTCTGCGTGTTCAGGCTTCACTGCTACATCTTTGTGAATATACTCACCCTAGAGGTAAGAAGTGAAGTTAACCTTGTTTGAGGAGAGGTCATAGTCAGTTTGTCATATTACTTTTCTTAACACACTCATGTGAGCAACAGTTCTGCTACCTACAACCACATGACTCCACTACCATGTCCTCATACTGCTTGTAGACTACATTGTTCGCAGAGTCAATGAAAAGAATGCTAATGGGACTGAGCCTGGTTGGGACACAGCAGGTTGGGGGTGTAGATTCTGGGTCCATCGAGTTCATTAAAGTCTGGATAACTGCGTGATTGGTGGGCTCCAGATGGGAGCGAAGGGGGAATTCACAAAGCCCTTCGCAGTGATAGGCTTCATATTCTAGAGGGGCGATTATCCAGTCATCCCATCCCATATCCTTAAAATTCACATGCAGGGCTTTTCTGCTACACCTTGCCTTCAGATTCTTGCTGGGCCTCTTCCCTTGCCGTGTTGCTAGAGGAGCTCTTCTCTTCCGCCTCTGGTTGAATAAGTACTCGTAAACAGTTTTGTCATCTTGGCCTGACCTAGCTTTGATTTCATTGAAGAATAAGTCTCTTTTTTTTGTCCTCCCAAATACCAGGAAGAGAGCCTTTTCATTGACCTGTCTTCCCGTTCTGTTAAATCCCACGCTCCTGAGATCAACAGCTCTCCCCCTGTCAAAAGTTTCCAGTTCAAAACACAAGTTTACCAAGTTTTTAAAGTTCCTAAAAAGTTTCCAGATGTCAAACACTTCCCATTTTGGTGTATCTGTGACACTGACAGTGCGAGAATCCAGAAGTGTAGCTGCTTGTCTGTTTGTGGAGCAACTAAATAATTTCACTTGGGAAGTTTTTCCAGAAGAATGAGACTTCCATGCATCAGAAGGCTTTTTCCTTAATATTCGAAGCTCTGCTCCTAGCAAGCCATCTTTTTCTAATGCACTGATGTCAAAAATATATTTCTGTTTTCTTATGGTTGGCGCTCGCTCATCTAAAAAAAGCACACACATTTTTAAAAGCACATCAAGCACAGATCAGTATTGGTTATTCAGTTCTCCATGGTACTCCTGGAGTTTCTTCATAAGCCTAGAAGATCTTTTAATTAATTCATCTGAAAGGACAGTTGTTGTCTAAGGGATCAGCTCTGAGCAGGGACCCAGAAGAACTCAGTGACTCAATTGGCAAATGAGCCTCTGAGTTTGCCTTGTAGAAGTGCAATTTCTTTCACTGGAGTGTGTTTTCTAGCTTCAAAGTAGCAATTAGCCAATTGGAAAACAGTCCCTTTTCAGAGCTGGGCACTCACAGGGCTTATTCACCACTTACATCCTACTTAAATTATTGAAATGGGATTTCAGTGGTGCCCAGGTTCCATGCTGGCCCCAAACATGAGCAAATTTGCCCTTAGACATACAATAGTGAATTAGTCTTTTAAACCCAACATCCCCCAGGAACTGCCAGACACAAGGGTAATTGCCTTATTAACTTAACTCCACAGGATTCACAACTTTTTCAAATTGGACAGAAAAACACACCTCTCTCTAACCTGATGTTGCATTTGCTTGGTTAAGCTCACCAGCAGCGCTAATGAGGAATATGGCTGAGCCAATGTTTTCTCGACACATAACATCAGCAATGCCCTGTGGTGTCAAGCTGGGAACCTGAGCTGGAACACGGTACTTGTGAGCAGCTTAGCACTGCTGCCCAGAAGCCAAGCTACTATTAATTTAATGGAAAACAAATCACCCATCCTGGCTGAGTCTTCTACCCTTGCCTTGTTAGCAGAACCCCTCGTTGCTTCCTTAAGCACATGCCAAAACTCTTCCTAATGCCCCCGGGATGGCATGGGGTTAGCTATCCAGCATAAGTGATCAGGGGAACATCTTTCTTTTGGAGTCAGGTTATTCCTTGTGTGATAGCATAGTCTACATTTTCAAAAATATTTGGAACCAGAATGTTGAATTGCAAATTCTGAAGTCTCAAAAATTTGCTCTAGCTAGCCGGGCTTAGCTGCGAGCTTCCGTCCTTAGGAACCTAGTGGTACCCAAAAGCATCAGCTTACAGCTGGCACAGACACATCTGTGTGACGCTGCAATGACTCCTGAGAGTGTGGCTCATCGTAGCTCTATCTTGAACAAAACAGGCTGGCCTTTTGATAATGAAACCTGCTTTTTTTTTTTTTTTCTTAATCACAGAATACTAATGCCGTTAGCCGTGTTCATAGCATATCACATCATTTTATTTACAACAAGATCCAATGTTACTAATTTCCGTAAGTTATGCAAAGAACATAAGATCAGGCTTAAAAAGGTTTTTAAACACCTAAAGATGCAAAGACTGATGGATTTCCAATAATGTGCTTCTTTAAGTACCTAAAACGTTTTCCATCTGCCTCTAAAAGCTTTTTCTTCAGCTACTGCACAACCATCTAGTTCTGCCTCTAGATGTATTTTCTCCGATAAGGCATGAAAGCAGAAACTGCAGTAAATTTTTATGGTTTCATTTACATTAAAAAGAGCTATTGGACTTTAAAAATGCATGATTATTTTTCTGACAACATTCTCTTAACGCATAAACATACAGAGATGCACAAACATCCCTTTTTTGTCCCCTACACACACACGCGCGCGCGGGAGCTCCTTTCTTACCTTGTCCTTTGTCTATGAAGCTGGTTATTGTATTGGCAAGTCCAGCCTCCAGTTTTACACTTCCATTAACACCTTTTCTTTCTGCATCTGAGAGAGTCCTGTACAAAGAGAGCATGTATTCATGTGGCGTTATAGGGGGATGTCGGAACGTTTCCTTAGTTTCCCTTTGGATGACAGGCTCTTTAGTCTTTTTGCTTTTGTAAGGAGCAGTATCGGTACGGCTCGTGCCAGGTTTTTTCACAGACGCCTTGCTGCTAAGATTTTGAACCTTTGGAGTCACTGTCCTCACTGCAGAAGGTCTGCCTGGTAGATGTCCTACCTTTGTCTCTGTGGCTGCTGTTCTTGAGAGAACCTTCTTTGCTTCATCATTCTTGGCCAGGAGAGCTCCAGCCTGAACAGCGCTGCTTTTAGTCCTAGCCTTTGAAGTCCCGGCACTATATCCATGGTTTCCAGTCCGCAGCGTACCTGCTCTTGCCGAGGGATTCCGCTCTTTTCCTTCTGCTTTTAACAAACCTAGTTTAGATCCTGGATTACTCTGGCCTGCTTCAGAATTACTCAGCACTCCAGGAACTAGATCCAGAGACAGCCAAGTCAAATGCCAAAGGAGTAAAGTGAGAAAATGCAGGATTTTCATCCTCTGGTCTTCCTCTGAGTACCGCTAAAGAGAAAATCGGGAAAGGTTCCTCCAGTTTGGCAGAAGAAAACATGAAAGAAATTAAAAACCAAAGTCAGCAAAAGCGGGTTTTGTTTGAGATTAAAACATTTCAAATCTCTTTGTTTAATGCTTGTATCCAGTCCCATAGTGGAAATGCTCATGTATTCAGATACAATCTCCCCTGGCTTCAGTTAGCAGCTATAAAGAAATCGTTCTTGAAAAGAGAAAGTTTACCACCTCGTTTTCTTCTGTAAAACTGACTGAAAAGTTGAAGGAGTCCTGTTTAAATCTGAAGGGTTTCTTTTTTTTTTTTTTTTTCCAAGAAGGAAGAATGGCGTAATGCTGCCCCTGTGTTAAAAGGGTTTTTTTTAAAGTTTTGAATCCTTTCCAGTGAAAATATTTCACACACAGAGACCTGCAGGTGCTCAGAAATCTTTTACAAACCTGAACTCAGGAATTGGAAACGGAATTCCAACAAACCCCTTTAATTACTCTCTGATGTCATGCTGTCTAAACTAATTTAACTGCGATATATTTCTTTTTCTAAAAAAAAAAGTCTTCTTTACCCTTTTCATTAGCATGACTCATACTCTGCCTCATGTGAAACAGCTCCACAGACGCGAGACTCCAGAGGACGCTTTTTCAAGCGGCCGTGCGACCTTGGCCTCAGCCTTCGGTGACCTTCGCAGTGCAGCGGGGCCAACATCGGGCCCAGCAGCTGGGACCTGTCGCGGTTCGCTGGAAGAAGGACCTTAGCACAGGCGGAGGTGACGGGCTTGGGGCTGGAGGGAGGCAGCGCTCCGCGGGGAGCAGCCTCGCCCCGCGCCGCGCCGCGCCGCGCCGCAGCAGCCCCGCAATGCCGCAGTCGCTCCACACAGGTTCCTACAGCCTCCCGCACTTCGCGGTATTTATTGCTCAGGCGCTACCTGCGAGGGCCGCGGCGGCCCCGCTACGGTGCCGGTCCCGGTGCCGGTCCCGTCCCGGGGCCGGTCGCGCAGCAGCAGCGCCCCCTGGCGGACACGTGCGCCCGCCGTGCACCCGGGCGCTGCGCTCGCCCTCTCCGCCCTCCCGCAGTGGTCGGATGTGGGTTGATGCTCCTCATGAAAATAAAAGCTTTTGGGGGGTTTCTTCTGGCAAAGACCCTCCCTCCGGGCCATTCTGCCATCCCCAGGGTCACCCAAGCACGCCTTGCTCTTCCTTCCCCAGCTGCCTGCACATCACGTTGGGCTCTGCCCTGCAGAGCAAGAGCAGGCAAAGCCAACAGGCAAAACCGTCCCCCTCTTTAAAAGAGAGAAAGACTCTCTTGAAAGACTCTCTGACAAAGCGCTTGCGACCACAGGGTCGCTGTTTCTGCTCAGATCGAAGCGAGTCCCCGGAATCCTGCAGTGGGGTCTGGCCTTGGACAGGGTCCATGGAATAGAGTGGAAGTATCTTCCAATGTGGAAGTATCCAGATTGAACATTTAGTTCAGGAGAAGCTCAAACTCACCTGGTATCATTAATATGTAGATGAAAACCCTTCCTCTTCTGTAGGCTTTAGGCCAAGCACAGGACATAATTAGAGAGAACAGCCAACGACATCAGCCGAAAACACACACGCATCACCAAGGCGGCTGGGCCCATAGAGCACGCCCATCCTTCTTGCAATAACCTCTATTCCAATCCCTACAGACACATGTGTGAGGTGGTGGTGGTGCCGCTAAAGGCAGCTCCTCACACCAGTGTCTGTAGCGATGTGAAAACGGAGCGCTATTTGGGTTCCTGCTCCACTGAAGTGGGGTGGCTCCTGTTCTCCACATCCTAAGAGTCTGTGCCAGCCTCTCAAGCAGACAACTTCTGCGAGGCTCTCTGCACCTTTGGGCTGTGCTGGCAAGGGGATTGCTCTGGGGAGCCAACGGAACATTTCCCAGTGCTGCAGAAGATGCCATTCAGGGAGGGCAAAGGGCCACTCATAGGGTTGTCTCTACTCGGGGCAACGTGCATGCATGTTTCACGTGTCGGTGACATGGACTTCAGAGCTGCAGGACATGCGTGCAGGCTGCTCTCTGCTTGGGCTATGCTCCACATTAAAACTTGATGTGCTCCCTGAAGTACACGCCTCGTACAGACACCACACTACCACTGGACTTCATAGTTATGTGTCTTTTTAAAGGAAAAAAAAATCTAGGAAATTCAGAGATGCAATAATTAACCATTGCTGCTGTTTTAGGCCAGAGTAAAACAAGATGATAACGCTTCCACTAAAATGGGAACTTGTGGCATACTTTCAAAAGGCCGGGCTAAAACATCCTCCTGATAAATAGAAACTTGAAGTCAAAAGAAAGAGCTGTGCCACTGGTTATCAAAATACTTGACTTAGGCTTCTGAGCAGTAGATCTAAGCAGATCTAAGGCAGGGGCAAACCTAGTGAAGAGCAAAGGACTTCTTGTGACCTCTCTCAGTAGTCTCAATACAGTGAGAACATCAGAAACTGTAGAGAATCCCAAGGAACACCGTACCAAAAGTCCACCTGAAACACTACAAGGCAAGAATGAGGCAGGACCATTGGGAATCAAGCCCCAAACGACAGCCCTGCAGCATTTTGCCAACAGGACTGCAGGATTCATGTCCACAGTAAGTCCAAAGACAGTGGGACAGGGCTGTATTTTGGCTGCTACTCTTTTTTGGGATGGGATTGCCAGATGCGGGCAGATGTGTCTGCACATATGTCACCCACCCTCCTCTTCATGGCAACCTTGGAGTGCTTAGCGCTGCCACCACCACATCCCTCGTGCATGAAAGCACCTGCGTGGAGACATCAAGCTGCTTTCTACAACTTTGACACTGGTCCCCCAATGGACAGAGAGGTATTGGGAGCTCCTCGGAGCTCCTAAGCTCTGTGTACTTTTTTAGCTCTTAAAAAGTATTCCTAACTATTCCTATTCTTTAAATAATTTAAGCCATCATCTAAATGCCAGTATTTGTAATCTCTGGAAGGTCCAGGACCAGGCTTTCAATTTTTCAATGTCATCTTGACATGTGGACACCACAGGCAGACACAGTATTTGGCAGCCGTCTCCCTGTCGGTATGAGCGTGATGCCAGCACCCTCTTCCTGATCATGTCAGCACTGCTCTCCTTGAGCAAGTCTTGCTGGACGCGCCTCTTCAGCCAGTTGCCACTACAGCCCTTAAACCCTTTTTGTAATCACCATTTTACATGTTCTTGTTTTTGCTGGGATTTGCAGCAATCCTTTAGCTGTGCTGAAATGCACTGAGTGCAATCCGTTGTGCTTAAATTTGAGCTCCATCTCTCTTAAACGCTCACTATCACAGCAGGGATCATCTGGACTCCCTCAGCAGTCGAGGCAGAAAAACGCAGTACACATTAGTACATCTAAAACGCTGCTCGGCAGTGGCAGGTCCTTCCCCACAAACTGCTTTGACTCTGCGGCACCCACGGCCACAGTCGCTGCTCTCCACGTCGTCGCCCTTCCCCGTACAGCTCAGTGCAGGCCCTGCGGCGTCTCTGAGCTCCCAGTGCTCCTGCCAGGTGCTGCTGTTACCACGGGCCCTCCGTGCTGCGGGGAAGGGCCTTTGGGAGGCCCTGGCCTGGAAAAGATCCGGCTCCGAAGGGGCCCTGGGTCTCCAGCGCAGCCCCGAGGCCGAGCAGGCCAGTGAAGGCCCCTGGGGCCACTGTCTCCCCGCGCCCGCGGCACCCCCCTCTTCACGTCCCCG
>VZSV01000185.1:1327891-1364616 GCA_013398735.1 Nothocercus julius | reverse complement strand
GCTGGCGGCGGCCGGGCCGCGCCGGAGCTCCCACTGCGGCCCCGCCGGGGTCCCAGAGAGGCTTTCCTGGGTTTTGTCTTTAGCTTTCTGACTTTAATACAGATGCCTGAATTGGAAACGCCGCGTGCCTCTAGTGCAGCTTGTCCAGAGGCAGGAGGGGAGCCCAGGGTGCTGGGCTACCTCCACGGGCTCCTCTCCTGCCTCTGAGCGCCTCAGCCCCCCGGGGAGGGTCTAGCGTTTCTTTTCCTGGGTCCTAGTGTCTCTTTTTTCTCCCAAAGCGTGGCAGTTTGTCCAGCAGCATACCGGCCTGTGTCGCTTTTTTGCACCAGTCAAGTTTTTAGCTTTGTGAAATTAAACATATTTAAACAGGGAAATCCTTATGATCTGGTTGGATTTTTTGTTTTGCTTTGTGTTCTTTTGATTTTTTTTTTTTTTTCCCATGACTAATTGTTCAGATGTAAAGGAGCTTGAATGCTAGAAAGATACAACAGGAATGGTTCAACTGTGTTTGCTGTGTGATGGAAATGCCTTTGGAAAGCAATGTTAATAGCGCAGAGATGATAAAAGTACATTTCTTCCTCCAGGCAGTGCAGAGGAGTAAGAGATTTATTCTCTTTTCAGTTTTAGCCAACCTGTTTTCCACCTGCTTTGAGCATTTCATAAAGGGACTTCTGCTTGTTCTCAGACCCTTGGTGTTCATAGTCCTGGGGGTTCAGAAAAAGGCTTTGCCTTTTGTGTAATTGTTTTTACTGTTTATCAGAGCCTTTCCTTTTCCTTTTTATATTCATGCTATTTGGCTGTGTAGCAAGAAACTGCTTTTCTTTGTTTGATGGGCCTGAGTAGGTTGCTGATAGTACAGGAATTATTAATTGTTTCACAGTAAGCTTCTGGTTACTGCGGCGTGCTGTGTCACTCCATAAATTTTTAGCTCCAAGGCTGCTGTTAAACGTGACATGCCTAGGATTTTGCATAGGTTTTTCTGTTGACAACTCTTTCTGAATTTACTAGGTTTTGTTTAGGTCTTACCAGTGTGATCGTCAGTCTGTTACGTATGGCTGGCCTGGCACAGCTGTCTAAGTCTACCCTGTTGTTCTGCTAGCCCTCACTGTCTTAGCATGAACAAATGTGTAAAAGCAGCCCTTCTTCATTTGGATAAAAGTGAAGTTTCTGCACAGGACTTCTTGTTGAGTCTGTCAGTGGTAATGTGAAATGTACTGTGCACTGGATGTGAAGACCGAGGCAGAAACTTATGCAGAAGGAACTTGGTCTGCTACAAGCTTCATTCACTTATTCTGGTTCTACTTACCCATCTAGGTGCTGCAGTACCGGACCTGGTGTCGAGAACTGGAGCAGCGACTGGAAGCAGGGGGAGTGAGTATTTAGTTTGCCAACTAAAGACAGCGTGTGTGGCACTCAGCTACACAGAGAAAGGATCTTAAAGCAAAGACAGAGCAAAATATAATTTTGTTGACTTGAGAATTCAAAGAAGTACTGTAAGTTTGCACTTCAGTGTTTTGTCCATTGGCCATTCTTAGAGCAGCCAATAGTCTCAGAAATACCAATCCAGAAAACGCTATCAAGAGGGATCTTAATTTTGTGAAGGCATGCTTGCATGCTAAAGTAATACTGCATGTAGTCTTAGGGAAGGGGTGTGCTGCCTGTTACGGCCATTTCCGCATAAGAATCAGTTGCAGCGTAACACCTTGGAAGGGAAGAGTGGTGGCATTCAATATACAGAACCAGCTCCGTACCTTTTCTTCTGCTTCGTGGCTAAAATAAACCTAAGAGATAGAGTAGGAGAATATCATTGCCAAGCTTTAAGTCTTAAGTGAGCATGCATGGTCATGAGCTGAGCATAGCTAGCTATGAGAGTGCAACAGTGGGAAACTGAGGAATGTTGTTCATGTTAAAAAACATCCTTCACTTCCCTTCCTCACTGCAGTCGTCACGTGCCTGAAAGAAGCCAGAAGCTCCTATGGTTTAAAAAAAAAAAAAAAAAAAATGGAGGGGAAAGCACAAATGAACATGACACAAGGATTTGACTAAACATATCCTTTTTCCTAAGGGATCCCTTCCAGACAGGTGGGAAGCCACAGAAGACCATAGCCTGGAGAATGCACTGTCCCAACTGGAAGAGGAACAACAAAGGTAAAAGGAGGACGTATCCTGGATACTCATAGAAGTAAGGGAAAACTCATCGGTGCTACCTAGTCTCCCCAGAGGAAACATCTGGGCAGGCCATTTAAAAAGGAGAAAGGTCCAAAGTCCATTTTGTGCTACAATAGTAGTATTGTGTGCTGGATGGATCTGTTTTGAGCGTGCAGTGGGTCCAGGTGACCTCCAGACATCTCTTTCCAGCCTAAATTATTCTGCAATTCTAGAAGTGAGCAACTAAGCGGAGCTCTGCTTTGTATTGAGAATCAAGCCCTAACATCCTGAACCTTTCATGGGGCAGGTATTTTCCTGCTTGGTTTAGAATTAAAAGCACATTATTTTTGAGAACAGCAGATGATCAGATATGCACTTTGGGAACCCTGTGAAAGTTGATTGCAATCTTCAAGTGCAAGTTCCATAGAGAGCTGTTTTCCCTGTTTGCAATTCTGCCTTTTCTGCCTTTGTGGTGTGCAGGTCACCGAATCAATAAAGTATTGCTTTTCCTTCAGATCCTACACAATGTGTAAGACAAGGATAGGAAAAGGTGTAACAAGAAGGTGATGGCAGAGGAAGTTGCAAGCAAAAAGGATACTTAAACTTAAAGACTGAAGGAGGAGGTGGTCAGGACAGTGTTAGGGAAAGATGATACATCAGGATCTTGTAAAGAGGAGAAGATGGACAAGTGACCAGACAGAGCAAAGAGGAATCGAAAGATTAGATGTGGGCATCATCAGATTTGAAGGGAAAACTAAAGCTGTAGGTAGAAATTAAAGGTTTAGGCAAGGAAAAGAGAAGAGGGAGTTGCAGAAAGAGACGTCTTTATTATTCCTGGAAAGCTTGTTCACTACCTTCCAGCATGAGTAGAAAGTCAGTTTTGAGGCATCTGGAAAGGCACAGGGATGCTCTGTGTGGGTGGTAGTTTTTCAGTGTGCTCATTGCTGTTTCTCTGTTTCCAAGGTGTGAAAGTCTGGCTGAAGTGAACACCCTCTTGCGGGAGCACCTAGATAAAGCAAATGATGTGAATATAGCTCTTAAAGAAGATGTTGGAAAACTGACAGCGGATTGGATGAGGGCCCGGGAGGAGCTGGAGTTGAAGGAGAATGAGTGGCGTAGTGAACGTGAGGTAAGGGTAAGCTAGAGGAACGTCAAGTGTAATGCTGGACAGGAGCGAGAATACAATTTATTCCTCGCACAGAGAACTTGCTGTGGGAAAGTTGTTGCGGCATTGAAGATTTGTGGGTGTTGGCTAGCAGAACACAAGGCTGTGAGATGGAGGAGCATCCACAAATTTGGTAGTGATCAGAGATGCCCACCTGCTGCAACAATGCACCTGAGTCTTTAAGACAATTGCTTTTTGTTTCTGGATACTGTACAGCAGTCATCACACATGAACTCTCCTTTATTTATTCATTTATATTGGTTCTTAAATCTGTCTACGGCAGTGGAGTCCAGAGAGGTTTGTGTGTATTCGGATTCAGAGTAGCTCCTCAGAAAAACAAGCAGGCATCCCTTACTAGCAGCCTATTGCAAGGAAGAGCCTCCAAGCAAGACTGTTGGACATCTCTGCAGAGTGAAGTCATGAATCATGATGAGTTTGCTCTGTTGATACGTATACTACAGCAGGAGAAATTTGGATGGTCCGCTCTTTGAAGGAAAGCAGCAAGTCTACTGAGGATGCTTATGTGGATCAGTCCCTGATGTCCCTGTTCATATCTGGAAGATTTGCACAGTGAGATTGAAGGCTAAACTGGCATTTGTTTTTTGTCTGCATTTTTAGTTTTATGACAGCTACCTAAAAGGTGAACATAACCGTCTTCTCGGCCTCTGGCGCCAGGTGGTGACCTTTCGCCGTCATTTCCTAGAAATGAAGACTGCCACTGACCGGTGAGTACTAAAGTCAGATCTCTTGTAGAAAAAAAAATGTAGTTTCCTTCCACACCTGATTTTTAAGCCTTGATATTACGCTAGTTAGAGCTAAAGATAGGGTTTCTCTTTGGTAGCCTGAAGTAAAGCAATTAAGCATGTTACAGACTATTTTCAGAAGCACCTTGTGTGATGCTTGGTTTCAAATTAAACTGAGGGACTTGAGCTATGAGTCCCACGTATAGGCCCATGTATAGGAATGTACAGGCCCTAAATGGATAAACTTTGACTTTGACCTGTCTTAAATCTTACTAGGTTTCTTGTTTCACTGCTTCTGGTGAAAGTAGCATTCATAATTATATATATTTTTCTCTTCTCACTTTCAGCTTACTTTTTTTTTTTTTTTTTTTTTTTTTGGTTTATATGCACTTAGTCCTGTGTCAACATTATCGAGAGGGAAAAAAATAGCTTCTATTTTCCCTGTTACTGCATTTATCAAGTTTACACTGCTTATTTTGATGCCTCTTTTTATTATTGTTTTCTTCCTTCTTGGACTCTCGGAGTTTCTTTGACAGTGCTTCGTGATGATTGCCCTCCTTGCAAATGATAACTGTGTAGCATTACTCCTACATTATTTTGGTGCAAGCATGCAATTTTAAACTCTGGGTTACTTTCATCCATTAGTCTTACTTGATTATAAGCCTTCTTTAATGTACAAGCTATAGCTGACCTACTTACTAATTCTTGCATAATTTGTGCTTTTCTGTTACAGCAGTCTAGGATTAGGCTTCATACATCATCTTTCTAAAGTGGTTATTATGTGTGCGTTTTCCTGGGCCTTTTATCAGGCCAGGTGGTCATACTGATAGGTTAAGGCTGATACCATATCTATAAATGTTGGGGACCTTGCAAAAAATCCTTACATCTATTAATGATGATAGTGATTAGAGTATACTAATAATATACAACAAGATCATTAATTAATAAGAGTAGTTAGGAGTCCCTGAAGCCTTCTGGATATACTGTACCCTACTTCATATCTCTGTGGAGAAAATGGACTCATTCTTCAACTATCAAGATGTGTCCTAATTTTGCAGTGTCAGAGGAATGATTTCTCCTTGCAGAAGATGTAATCTTTCCTGTCAGCATGTACTGTTGCCCAACTAAGCACTTCAAAAGTGAATTGGCTGATGAAAATGGTTTGAGCATTAGCTCTTCTATTTATTCTTTCTCAGAGATTTGTCGGAACTGAAGGCAGAGCAAATGAGACTTTCTGGATCTATACTTGTCAACTGCTTCCAGCTAAATTCTGGTGTACAGCTCTGGGAGTCCCTCACTTTGGGAAGACCTGTCTTAAAGGATCAGACAGAGAAGCAGGTGGAAAAGGAAATAAACCAGAAGACCTGGGAAGTGATGAGCTTTCAAGTTAAGGGAGACCTTGAGAAAAAGGAGCTTCAAGACAGGTAGTTATGTTTTAAACTTTGCTATTACTGTCACTGTCTTTTTTGGACTGCTTTTTGGATTCATAGGTTGGCTGTGTTCATGTTCAAAACATATCCATTCTCTATGATCTTGTTTCAGTCTGGGGTCAAACTACTGCCTTTAAGGAAAAGGAGAGCGAAAGAGGTCTGACTAACAGAAACTCTTCTGAGCCAGATAAGGCTGGAAGAAAGATTGTATATAGTGTATTTGCAGTTAAGTGATTCATGGTGAAAAAATCAGACTAGTACCAGCGAAGTTCTGTTTCCTGTACAGCCCTCTTGCTATCCAGGACTGTGCCTAAGGAGCTAGGAGGAATTCACACAGGACCATCATGAGCTGTGTAGCACCTCTGTACTGGCCTCTCCTTGCAAGATCAACTGCTGAAGTCTTTTGGGGGCATGAAGGGCCTTTTTGCAATACCTAGCATATTAACCTTTAGAGATTAAAGCTACTCTTGCTATATTTTCTGGGTTGAACTTTCTCTGCTGTGCCTCTGGGTGCTGCTTTGTCCTTTAACAGCTGGTGGTGTGCAAGGCTTTTGGAATGGCATGTGGACCTTCTCTTCTCAGGGTGATGGAGCTCTCAGCCTTGCTTGTACAGTCTCAGAAGCAGAATGAGGAGAAGGAGAAGACCATGAAGACACTTAACGACACTGTGGAGATTCTAGTATGTTTTAATTTTATCTGGGAGTTAGCCCAGTGTCTGTTGGGTCCAAGTGGTTTGCTCTCCAGCCCTAGCACGAAGAGGTTTGGACTTTTTGAGAGAACGAATTATAGAAGTGCTAGCTGTATAAAAGCGTGAAGAGTATTGCCAAAATATATTGTGTGTAGCAAATCTGGAACCAATCCACCTGAAGGCAAGTGTAGGGGACGTACAGGCAATTCAGGTGTCTTCATCAGAGGACTTTTATCAATGCTGTATTTTGCCTCTGCCTCTAAGTCCCTAGTGACCAAAGTTACTTGGAACTAACTGTTTCTTAACAATCTGTAAAAACTAGTTGCTGGTGTTTCCTTTTTAATTGTAGCAAAGAAAGAATTAAATAGATATGAAAAGTAAAATACATGAATCACTAGGACTGAGGCTTATGAGCATGACAGTGCTACTGAAGTTGAGTGCAGAGCTGCAGAGTGTCTCTTCCCTATCCACACTTCCTTTGTTTTGTTCTCAGGAGGCAAGTCGATTGGAGGTAGAATATGAAGCTTCATTGACGAAAAATGCCAAAGAGGAGAATCTTTCCCTTCAAAAGTTGATAAAAGATATCATTGAGGTGAGTACAAAGTTGGCACTGCATCTGTATTGAGGCATCATCCCTGTAAATTTGCTTAAAGCATTCCTGATGAAGGGTGTAGAAAAGCAAATGGAAAAGATACATATTGTGAGGCTAGAAATCCAGAAAAAAAAATCTTTAAAACTGTGGTTACTGTTTTATTTAACAGTATTACCAGTTAACATTATTACCAATTAACAATATTATTATTATATTTAACCGGGGTTTACGTCATCACTGTGATTTCTTGTATTTTGGCCAACTTCTAAAAAACTGTCTTAGGATTTCCCCCATGTCTTTCATGCATGATATTATTTTCCTGTTTAAAAGTCAGTGATAGGTATCTATTACTTTTTTTTTCCCCAGTTCCTATGTTTTTGCTATTATCTTCAGTTCACCTTCAACTTGGATAAGCTTTTATCAAAAACTTCCTTCTTTGTTGATTTATATAGTTGTAGTTTTTATTTCCCTTTTTTATTTTTCTGCAGAATCTCTTTCATTCTTTATCTACTGTCTTTCATACAGACCCACCCTCTGGGACATGGCTTTTCCAGGAAACCTTGGATTTTTTTTTCCCCTGTTTCAAGGAATAGACAGCTACTGGCCTCAAAACAGACCCCTTTCTGGGTTTATTTTCCAACCAGTCTGCATTCCTGTTGTCTTTGAACTGCTATTACAGGGTCACCTATTAGACTTCTGTGCTGGAATTTAGTTGCTACAGGCTGTTTAATTTTCGTGCCATTTCTCTTGTGCAAACCTATTATAACTTCAGAGTTGGCTTTTTTGACTCTTTAAATGAGCGCCATGACATTTCACTGCCTTTGCCTTCACTGTCCCACTCAGGTCTTCTCTTGGACGGTGCTTTCTGAATGGCTACATAACATTTCTATTCCAGTGTTGCTTGGAGGCTTCCCAAACCCACCTTGAGCAATGACACTTTTCTCTGTAGTTTTATTAAAGGTCACTTTTCACATCAATGTTTGCCAGCTTTGCTGCGTTCCTCTGCACTCACTGCCATTATATCATCAGAACCTTAACTGTGATTTATCCCTAAACTTTACCCTACAGCAGCCCCAAAACTTTTTGGTTTTGGTCATCAGGTCTTTTATGCAGATCTCCCCAAAGTCAGTTCTTTCGCCTTATTTAGTCATTTTTATCCTTTTGTACTACTGCTCAGAGTAATTATGCACATTTGCTATTTCATTACTGTTTTCCAGTAATCATCAGCTGCCTTCTTCCTTGAGCAGTATTAACATTTCTTTTTATTGATGTTTCTGGTGTGTTCTGGTGCTGGTTTATGTGGCTGTAATAAGAGGAAGGAGACCAAATTAATTTTTGAAAGCTTCAAGAAACAGCATTCAGGCAGCCTACAGCCACTTCACATTTGTGTCTCTTCCCCTTGTTTATAGCAGCTGTATTCAGAAATCCCTTGAGCACTTGTGGTCACCGACAAAACATCTTTATTCAGTGAAGAAATGAGTGACTTGAGTCTTTAATGACTCTAGAGTGATGTTGGGGAAGGACAACTTGATAAAGAAAACTGAGTAATATAAGCAAAAAATAACAGCTTTATGTGGCCTTTCAGGTTGTGTTAGATGACGGCACAATCAGCAATGGCTGCCCTGACAGTTCTCAGTACCCGGAGTCTAGCAGCATCCCCTCTTGCCTGAGCTCCGACAATGCAGAGTATGCCCTTGTGCTGGTGCAGGAAGTGCTGGCAAGGAGGCGAAGAGTAACACAGGTGAGAATTTCTAGTTGTCTTCACCACTGACCACAGCTTCAGCAGCTAACGCTTCCCAGCTACTTCAAAGGTAACGCTTTTCAATTACTCAGCCAGTTTCCTTAAGGCTGACCCCCTCTTGCTGCCTTATTGCTTTGCTAGTCTCACCAGCTCTGTGTTCTACTGCTTTTTTTTCTCATACTATCCATCCCTTCACCACAGCTTTTGCTTTCAGGTGAGCTGTCTCTCTACTTGCCTTTCCCTCCAGGCTACTACATCTGGAGCCATCTTCCCTGCTCATTACTGCCTGTTTGTATTGTTTCCATCCCTGCTCTTGCAGGCCCTAAAAGACGAGCTTTCTGCCAAGCAGAACTCTATCAGTTTCCTGCAGCACCAGCACAGACAGCAGGAAGAGGAGTGCAAGAAGTTGCAGCAAAGACTTGAGCAGCTGGAGGAGGAATGTAAATTGAGCAGCAGCCAGCGGAAGCACCTCCAGTCTCTGGTAGAAGGACTCAGAAGGTGAGCATTTCATTCTTCTCATGCATGCTAGAGGCAATCTGCTTCTAGCATTTGGAATTCAGAGGTGTTTAGGACTGAGAACTCGCCTGCCCCACAGCATGTGTGCTTCCAGTCACTGTTTCTCCTGCTCCAATGTGATCCTAAGACCGTCTTCGAGATTTAAAGTAGCGTTGAAATACCGGATTCCTTCCTCTCAATGAACTGCTTCTCTGGAGTCTGTTCTTTGGGTGTCTTGTGTATAACCTGACTGGACGATGACCCTGTTTTTAGCTACTGCTTCTCTCTGAATGTCTCTCTGCTTCTCTTTCCCTCCTCAGTTACAGTCTGAGGGGAAGAGCAAGTCCTTCCCCACCCTGCTCTCCACAGGTCCATCACAGAATGATGAAAATGTGATCCACGTCTACTAGTCCTTCCCATTCTTGTAACTTGACCTTGTCTCTACAGTGACTGTGCAAGCCTAGAGAGAAACAGGGAAGAGCTACAGCAACAGCTCAAAGTAACTGAACAAGAAGCCTGGCAGCTGCGTCAAAGTAACACTGAACTGCAGCTGAAGGAAGATTCTGCCCAAGAGGAAAAAGTGGAGCAACAACAGACAGCAGAAAGAGAGCATTGGGACCGAGAGCTTCTGTGAGCCTTAAATCTTTCTCTAGGCAGGAGTGGGCATGGTTTGGATTTAGGAATTCCATTCTCAGCAGTGGATTTTTTCTCCTCATCGACTGTAGTGTGGAAAGATGAGAGAATATATGGGCAGGTCTGGGCACCTACTGACTGACATACAGCACAGTGCCTGCTTGTACTTCCAAGACCCGCTAAAGAAACCATTGTGAGTCTGATCAGAGCTGGTGATAGCAGGCATAAGTTGAAATGAGAGGTTCAAATTGATTTTAAGGAAAACCTCTTTAACCCTGAGGACAGTCAGGCAGTAGAACAGATTGTCCAGAGAGGTTGTGCAGGTTCCTTTTTTGGAAGTTTGCAAGACCAAACTGGATGCAGCCTTTAGCAACTTGGTGTGATCCTTCCTTGAGCAGAAGATTGGGCCCTAGTGGAGTCTCTTCCAACCTGAATTATCCTATATAGGTTTGGAAGTTCTGAGACACACACACTCTGAAAGATTGCTATCTCTTTCATCATTTCACTGCAGAAGGCAAGAATAATTTGGGGAATATTAATCTGGACTCAAAAAGTATTTTGTATCCAAAGAAAGCTTTTGCTAAAACTTCCAATATATTAAAAAAGAAAGAAGTTAACTAAAAGACAAGAAGCTGTTAAACTAAGAGTACCCAAACTTTTCAGAAATGTTCCTTGATTTTTTGGAAGCTTATTTTCCTTTCTTGAGTGTTTCACTGGGTAAAAATATCTGCTACTTTTGGAAATGATAATGTTTCTGACATGAAAAAAAAACTATTTGCCTTTCCTCTTCCCATAGTCAGAAGGACTTAGCTGCACTTGAAGCAAAACATTCATTATTACAGAGTGAATTGATTGTTGCAAGAGAGACACTGGAGAAATCCCAACTTCATAGAGATCTCCTGAAGCAAGAGAAACATGAGCTTACAATGGCATTGAAAAAGGTATGTTCACCCTATTTTTAGATGGCACTTGTAGGAAAGGGACTTCTGACACCAGAACCCCTACAGATACTGTTTCTGGCAGTATAAGAGAGGGGAGATGGTGTTCTCCTTATAAGATGCTGTGATCAGACCATATGGGCCCTTTGGGAGAGTTAGTATCCATACTGGGAAGGCAGAACTCCATTTAGGATCTGAAGTTGCTTTTTAAAGACAAGAGCTTTTTCTGTCTTTGTCTTCATTTTTTTTTTTTTTTGTCTTTAGGCAGAGCAGTTGGTAGCAGAGCTGTCAGGAGCTCAAAATAAGCTGAGATCTGAAACAGCTGATCTACATGTCGCAACAGCAAAGATGAGTAGTATTAATGAAGCTCTGGCGTTAGATAAAGTGCAGCTGAACAAGCTTTTGCTACAGGTGAGCAGTGTTGCCAGGATGCTGCCAGGTGCTTGTGTCCGCATGGTGGTCCTTTCCAGACTTTTTACCCTCAGACAGTATGGCTGTCTGAATATGGAGATATGGTTGCATTTTCTACTCAAGCCAGACCTGGTACACAATGCATCTTACTGTGTTTTATTTCCTCTGTGCTTTTGTGATTGTAGCTGGAACAGGAGAACGAAGTCCTGTCAAGTAAAGTGGAAGAGATGGAGAAAACAAAGATCTCTGTGCAGGAGAAGCTCAACTTGTGTAAAATGACAAACGAAGAGCTCTGCACAGAGAAAGCCCACCTAGAGCAACAGCTGAAGAAAGCAAAGGACCAACAGGAGGGGCTACAGGTAAAACTGAGGATAATGGCAGATGAGAAGGAAGAAATTCAAGAGAAGCTCAATCAGGTGAGACCAAAAGTCTGGTACTGCATGCGCAATTGGATGCTTGGCTCAGTGAAGGCAAGTCTGCCGGCTTGCTCAGTGCTGTTGGCAACAAGACACTTGGTTCTGCTGGAGGTCACAAGACCCTACTTATTTATTTTTGGAAATGGATCAGTGGCCAGCAGAGATGCTCTGCCGTTCTCTGAAGCACTGAGTTGTCCTCTGCTTTTATAGATTATTTTGTCCATTTGTCTGCTTTGGCCTCTTTGGCTTTTGACAAGCTGCATACAGCTTGTTTTTTGTTGTCTGTGAATCCTGAGCAAGTCTGCTGCTGTCATCTACAGCAAAAGAAGCAAACTGTTTAGCTCCTCTTCTTTTTCCAGAAGGGAGAAAATAGGAGTTTGTACGTTTCCATTTGTGCTCTTTCCTATGAAGTCTGCAACTCACAGAACTGCATTTGTTTTAGGCTTAATAGGGGATAAAAGAACAGAGCTACAAGTCATTTTCTGCTGACTTGCTCTGCTAGGGATGCAAATAACATCTTGCACTTGCTTTTGAAATTGTATTTTGAGACAGAAATGTGGCTTTGAATTGGTAGAGTCTCTTTAGGCTTTGAAGAAGAAGATGAGAAATAGATGATCAGACAAGACTGTTTATGCTGGACTAGCTGATTTTCACTATACTGTAAAAACAGCTTGTGAAAATTATATCACTGGAACAAACTGTCATTTAAATGACTGTTTCATAATGTACAATCTTGGGTGTTGGGGTTAACTCTGAGAGAAGAGTTGTTTTGGACAGTGTGTTCTCTACTGGGTAGACCTACTTCTTGAGTATGGGGTATGTTGTTTGGCATATACACAGCAGAGGTGTTATGCTGAAGAAAAACACTAAAATGTCATAGTTAATCTCCAAGCTTGAATGTCATGATGATATATTAGGCAACTTACTTGTGTAAGGCGAGTAAATAGTACTGTTGACATGAATTACTGTACAAGTAGAGTCTGCCATCTCTTTGGCCACATCAGCCTGATTTTTGTAAATTCCTAAAAGGCATTACTTTCCACAAGGGCTCTTTCCCTGCCAAGAATCTTTTTTTCTTTTTTTTTTCTTTTTTTTCATCTACCTGTTTTACAAGCTAAAACAAAATGATCAAAGCATTGCCAACTTTAGAAGGAGACACTGTGTTTATTTTAACTTTCTTCAGAGACCAAAGTTGCTTTTGCCTAAACTTACCTGAAAATTTCCAGTAGTGGAATAGATTCTGCCAAAATTTTGGTTTGCAAGGTCATAGTTCTGGAAAATACAGATTTCTCTTTTTCTTTTTTTTTTTTTTTTTTTTCGTAAAACACATAGTCTGGGGTATGTACATTTGTCCTGAAGGAGATGTTTGTTCCCAGCTAACCCAGTATGACCATACACATCGTTTCTAAATTAACAGTCCCAGTGCCTTTTTTGGCAGCTCACTGTACTAGTGCTATATATAGATGTTCTTAGACATTCAGCCCACAATACAGGACCTCTTTCTGCTGTAGCTGATTCAGAAGCAACACCGGCTAATTCTGAACAGAACTTCAGAGAAATGACTGAAAAATGCATTTTCTCCTACTTTCAGATTTGCCACCAGCAAGAGTCAGCTAGCAGTGATTTGGAGCAGTTGCGCCAGGAGTCATCTCACCAAGCTGATGTTTTGACCAAGATGTCCAGGGAGAAAGAAGTCCTGGTGCATGAGAAGGCTGCCCTAGAGGTGCGGCTGGCAGCTATGGAACGGGACAGACGAGACCTTTCAGAGCAGCTGGCAGAGGCCAGGTAAAGACAGGAAAGAGGCCTTAAACGGGACACTATTTAAGGTCTGTAGTTAGAAAGGTGGTAGTAATTGCACAACCATTTACTTCACTCTGTATGCTTTTCACAGAGCTTCGCCCAGCAAATTGAAGCATCTGAGGAAAAAAAAATTACTATGATTTGAATGTTGTTTTTCTGACAGCTAAAGCTAGCGAGCCTGTGAGCCATGTCTACTTGCAAGACCAGTGCAATCCACTATGATTCCTTAGTGTCTGGTGTATTGGCTCTGGTTTGAATCATAACAGAACCATGCTTGCTCTGCTTGCATCCAGGTTTTGAATGGGGACTGAAGCATCTTTTCGGATTTTATTTCTTGTTCTGTGTGTTTGAACAGAGGTCTTTCCGTTTCAGGTAGTTTGACCCGGGATCTTTAGGATTCAAGGCTATTGCGCAGAACACTAACACATTGCCCTTTACAGTTAAGCTGGAGGCTTATGCTGAAGATCTTGAATAATATATAGTCTCCTGTTTCCAAGGCAACTCTGCTAGCTGTGGCGCAGGACCTAGAGCTGATTGTGCTAGCAACAGAGAAGCCACTTTTTTTGAATCCTCACTAGTCTTTGGGAATTCTTGCCTATCACTGTTGTGTGGGCCCCTTACTCCTTTACCACTTGGCGTGCAGAAAGAAGCATTATGCTGCAGTCAAACAGGGACGGAACACAATGCTATGCTTCTGCTGTATCATGTTTTCAAGATGGAATATGAAAAGTTCTGCTTTTCCAGAGATTTGTCCTCTCAAGGTGATTTTTAGAAGAGTTGTGAACTTGCAAAGTTACACAAATGACATTTTGGAGATTTTCAGTTTTGCTTCTTGAGTTTTTGCCACTCACCGCTCCAGAATATATTTTTAGCAAGGCTAATAAACATAATTTGACTCAATCTGTTACTGCAGTTTACTCCTGACTTTCACAGTGGATCCAGCTAGATTATGTTCTGTGAATTATTGAACTGTGCTTTTGGACTACATCTTTTATTGGAGGGATTCACTGCTTGCTTTCCTTGTTCAGCTTGCAGTGGAGAGTGTAACCAAAGCTGAAAGGTGGAAGATGGAACATTATGAGCTGTCTATAGACATCTCTATCTTCCTGTGCCTTTAAAACTGATGAGACTTTCCATGTTTTATCAGTGCACAGGTGAAGTGAAGAGCTCTTTGATTATATATATTCAGTATAAAAATTGCTGTGGTAATAGAGAGCTCAACAATATGTACTTTTCAGAGAAACCATATTAAAAATTCAGCTCACTTTTTTTTTTTTTTAAATCAGTGACAGCATCTGTCAAACAAGAGATAAATCACTTAAGAAGTATCTTTGGCAATAAATAAAGCGTTATCCAGAGAAATTGGCAACTATTTTCCAAACCCTTTTTCTCTCAGAATTTTGAACTCATTCTCTGTTCATTTTTGGGGAATGACTTCTCTTTATCCTTAAAATGGTTCATATTTACTTTGGGCTGCCAGATATTGGCATTTTTGGAGTTAAGCTTTTGTTCTACTTGGTTGAGAATATATCTTCTGTTTTCTGTCTGTGTAGTGAAATGCATCTATTTGGGGTTTTATTGCAGTAACACCCACATACCCCTATACATATATTACCCCATACACACTTCTGTACAAGGAAGGCAGTGCCTCATATAGTAGGAAACTGACACACAGGAATTTGAGTTAAAGAAGAGAGGTAAGGTCAGCTCCTGAGTGCAGCTCCTGGTTCAAAACTCCTGTGTGTCATACAAACCAGTTGCTAGAAGTCCATGTAAAGCAGTTTTCATCTGCAGTGCTACGGCTTGCATTTTAGAATGACAAATCCTCTGAAGGACTGCGTAGTGAGTTAGCCGAAACTAAAAGAAGTAGATTTTTCTCTTGAGCTTCCAGCAATATCAGTTGAGGGTTACCTGCCTTTTCTTGCAGGTGGTTCTTCTGCTACCAGAATTCTTACAAATGCCTCTAAAAGCGTAGATGTTACTCTATGTCTGGAATTTGAGGTCTTTCTTCAGTTGCTTTCAAACTTAGTTTTGGCAAATTGCCAGCATATGCCTACACTGTAAGGAACATTAAAAAAATCTCTCATCAGCCAGGGAAATCCTCCTATTTTGCCCCTATTCAGAGCAAAGCTGAAGGTACTGATAAGATAACAGAGGATGGGCTTTTGCTTGCTGGCACAGACTTTGTGGGCACAACTACCTGTGCTTCATAGATCTGACAATAGCAGCTTAAGCTTTGGCTCTTAAGATCAAACCACCCTGTCTGTGTTAGGTCATAAGTAAGGCCTGGATATTTCCTGGGAGGGGCCTGCACTGCTCTTCTGTATGATAGAAGTATGTTTGCTGTCCATGAGTATCCATACAACACATTTTCCCTACTCATTTGTAGGAATTTTGAATAACTTCTTCCTGAAATAGTTCCCCCTGGGTATTAATAGCAAGAGATTTGTGTCTTTCCATATTTCTAACTTACAGGTCAATGAAGGAGATCCTGGAATCCAGCCTGTTTGAGGCTCAGCACCATTTGTCTCAGCTGGAGGTCACCAGGAGTCAGCTGGAAATCCAACTTCATACAGTCACGCAGGCCAAGGAGGTGATACAAGGTAAGAGTTTCATGTGCTTTGTCTCTTGCTCCAGTCATCCCCCTGCCTGGGGCTGATGATATGGAATTACCTGTCTGTCTGATACAGTGCTTCTGAGGAGTAAGGGAGATGGAGACAGATCCCTTCTGCAACAAAACTCAAATGGCTTAAGGCTAAAGTGGAGCCTCTGTTTGTCTAGGTACAAGAGAGGGACTAAATCTCTTGCCATGTTTCTCATTTGCAGGGGAAGTGAAGTGCCTTCATTGTGAGCTGGAGGCAGAGAGATCTCGAATGAAGCAGGAACGGGAAAGCATGGCCCAGCAGCTCCTGCGCACCGAGCAACAGTGTAACGATACCCTCAGGCTTCAGCAAACTGATCATGAAGTGGAAATAAACAAGCTGCTGGAAGACCTGGTAGGAAGCAATATGGCTCCTTTGCTCTAGGACCAGGCAGCAGAGCCAGTGTGTCATATCTGAAAGTGTGCAAAGGCCCACATGACTATATAGGGACAGTAAATGCAGCTAGAGGTTCCGTGTGGTCCTAAGAAGAATTCAGCCTTAATTGTGTGCAGGTTGGGTGAGCTCTGCAGAAAGCCTGACAGCGAGGGGGCAACATTGATCCAGATTCCTGATTACCACCAAGTGGACTCATGACATTCCTGCCAATGGCAATCACAAAAAAACACTTTTGCTCTCTGCCCCTTCCTAGTTGGCACAGTCTTAAGATTTAGATCAGGTTCCTTATTCCTGGTACTTCAGTGTCTGTCTTGCAAGTAGGGCGTCAGGAAACAACCTTTTCCTGCCTGCAGTCAGGTACCTTTTTTATTCTTTTCTACGTTTTTCTTTGAGGAAAATGGAGTTGAGCTTCAAAACAGAGACTGTGAGAATAGAGAGAAATCCTGAGGACAGCTGGTCTAGGAAAAAGGCAGCCATCAGAGAGGGGTTCTTGTTCTACCTGCTTACCTCTCTTTTATGTTCCTTAGTAGAACAGCATTTCTGTAGGACACAAGGCCACTACTGTGTGCTGTTCAAGTAGGGTTTTGTGGAAGGGATGCTTTCTTCACATGTTTGTGAAGAGGTTGGTCAGGATTCTATCTCGAAGACTTTTCCTTCACTTAACAGGCAAGTGAGCAGGAAGGGCACCATTCAGAGCTACGGGAGATGCAGGAGCAGTGGGATAAGGAGAAAGCAGAGGCAGAAGGAAAGCATGAGAAGCAGCTGATGGATATGAGGCAGAAGGTTGCTGCCATGCAAGTTCAGCAAGACGAGGAACGAAAGAGAGCTGAAACTGCCAAGAAAGAGGTAAAGAGCATGAATGGAGAATTTGTGTGCTTTTACTCTTCTGATTCCTTATTGGTGATACTCACCTTGACACCGGCTGTCTGGGTAGAAGTATCTCTTGGATGTGCTTTTATGTAGGAAAGTGGAGCCTTGACAACGAACCTGAAAGAAGTCACCTGTACAGTGAGAAATAGAAAACATGGAGATACGGTAACTGGACGGGTATTGGGCTGTGTGGAGCGTGCCCTGTGTGTCTCTATTTTCCTGATGTGTTTGAGGTGTTTTGATTTTGGTGATGGCAATGGCATGCAAGGCTGTGTTTGGAAGTGTGAATGAGACCACTTCGAAAGTCAGGGCAAAATGTTACCTTCCATTTTGGATTTTTGTCTTGCCATTGTGTTTGCGTTTTCTAAGGTTTATCTAAGAGTATCTTCATTGTGCTCTTAATGGTCCTTCCTTTTTTCCTCCTGAAGTTTGCTGCTTTTATAGCCTTAAATAAATTTATGACCAGATTGAGTTTGTCAGGCTGAATCCCCAGGAGGCTAGATTTTTTTATTATTATTGTTTTAGGGAGTAGTGGGATGTTGACCAAAGAAAAATCTTTCTAAAAGCTGCTCTGAAGTATTTCTGAACAGTAAAGAACAGAGGTGATCTCTGGGCTGTGTTTTAAAGTCACTTATTTTGAGCTTAGACCTCATATGCCGAAGCAACTTTGTCATATATGGGGAGTGCTCCTAGTGTGCTGCCCAAAGTTGTGCTCTTTATTCAGAGCATCTAGGCACAGCAGTACCCACAGCTCTGTCTGCAGGTATTTCAATGACAGGGCCAGTTCTCAGAGATGACAGTGTGTCCATCTAATGACAGAACTTTACCAAACTTCACGGAATGCCTTAGCATTGAAGTAACTCCTAACAAAGCCCATTCAGAATACAAGAGTTTTCTAAAGGAGCTCCTAACTTCAGTCCTCTGTTGGCCTTTCATTTTCGGTGCTGCTATCCAGGTGTAAAAGTAGCTATTGAAAAACTCAGCGCAAGACAAGGAAGGTGCCTGACCAGCACCATCAGACACTTGAAAAATGTAACACATTTTCCTATTAGATAAAAGACTAAGAGATTATTGAGGATCCAGTTGCAGATGGACCGTATTTGTACTGCCAATATTGCTTTAGAAATCTTTGCCTCCAAGTGAGCAGATGCTGGCCTGGGAGACCAATAGCATATTGCTTTGAAAATGTGTGAGGCCTCACACATTTTCAAAGGCTGCAGTCAGCCTTTGAGCCTTACCACACAAATTTCACCTGTGATGTTCCAACACGTTTTCTCTACTTCTGTGCAGGTCCTGCTAGAAAAAGAGAACGAGAAGAAGGCTTTATTAGAGACACTATTTCAAACTCAGGGAGAGCTAACGGAAGCCTGCAAGCAGCTAGAGCAGCTCAGGCAGGATGTGAAAGAGCAGCAAGAGAATGAACAGGTAAATCTGACTAGTAGGTTCTGTTGAAAGAACAGTTGGCAGTTGTGCATAAGCTGAGAGAGGGCCTGACAGAGCCAGGCAACAAAGTGGGAGAGAAGAGCAAAGAGCTGAAACAGAAGTCCTAGAATGGGGGAGAGAGGTGCTATGGCAGGCACTGGGGCACAGGGCCTGGTAAGCTCCAGAGATAAGCCAAAGGAAGGAAGAGTTACAGTAGGAGCAAAACTGAGTAGAAAAAAAGTGTCTGAATGAAGCTGATTTGGGGACAGAAAAAGACCTGAAGGTGACAGCTGGCCCCAGTAACTTGCTCTTTAATCTTGCTTACAGAACATCACAGAAAAGTTGCAAGCAGAGCTGCAGGAAGCTCAGAGTAAGACCGTGGCCATGGAGAATAGGCACAAGGAAGAAATCAAAACCCTCAAAGAGGAAATGAATGTCCTTCTTCAGCAGAGGGATGCTCTACAGAAAAAGGTGACTGAAATAGCAAGAGACACTCTAATCTTCAAAGAGGTTGTCTTTCCACTTCTTGCTTTTCCATTGTGTCTCTGCAGAGGGGGTCGAAGCTGTACCCCTCTGCCTGCTAGCATACTCTAGACTCCTTTTCTGCTGGTTTGAAGACACCTTACCTGTCAGTATGAACTTCAGCTGCTGCCCTGGGTAGTCCTAGGCTAGTTCTCCTCCCTGTTATTTTGCCAGTTACCATCAGCTGGATTTTCTGATGGTCTGGTGCTGTTATCCTTATTTTTTTTTTTCAGATGAGTGTGGTGTCTCCTTGAAGTTTTTAAACGTCAGCTGTATCTGATGTGACTCCGGTACTCTCATAACAGGATAAAGTTAAAATCCATTCTTTCTCTTTCGTCACAATATATGATACAGCTGATAGAGACACGCTTTAGTCTTTGACTGCTCCATTATGTTTATTTCAGGTAGAAGAGTTGAAATCTCAACTAGCAATCTCTGAAGAGTCCCGGCAAATAACTGACCGTGAAGCTCAGGAGCATCTGCGTGAGGCACAGGAACTGTCTAAGCAGAAGATGCTAGAGGTTGTGCACCTTGAGAACATCCTGGAGGAGGAGAGGAGCCGGTGGGAGGAGGTAGAACGTCAGAACAGAGAGCTGCAAGATTGTCTGCAGTCCTTGGAGGGAGAAAGAAGTCAATGGGAAAAAGTACAGCATCATAACACCGAATTTCAGGCTTCACTGAAAGCCCTAGAGAGTGAAAGAGCCAGGTAATTGAGATCATGTGATAGACTTTGTTCTACTTTAACAGATTCCTTCTTTAAAGTCTTTGCATATGCAAGTGACTCTAGAAGCATCTTCTAAAAAACTGTTTGAAATTATCCATATAGAACTGTTTCATTCTATTGCCGTTGTTTTATTCTTTCTTTTCTTCTTATGTTTCAATTACAGTTTTTCTGAAACCAATGGATTTTAAAGCAGTCCTTTTCTTTAAGGGAGGATTTATCTAATGAAACAGTTAAATGCAACTTTCAGGGGATTCAAACATAAAGCACATCAAAGGAGGCAAGATAAACTGCCGTATGATGGGTGAGGTAGATCCATCTGTCCTGGCTTGGGACCAGAGAGCCATGAAGCTTGGGTCCAGTGGGTCCTTTTGGATCTGTATCAGTCTTCATTCCTGATTCCTTCGGTCAGAAACCTGTTTGTTTTGTTCTTCTGGGACATCTTTAAAGTCGAGAAGAAGCCCCTTGGTACCACATATAGTATATGCGCTCCCATATACACATACATATATTCCTCTGTGGAAACAAGCATAGAGGGTATGTTCTTGGGTATGACTAGTTGATCAGATAAAGCTCAGCAGGAAAAGCAATCTTGCTATTGGTGATGGGAATCCTGAGGGTTTATTAAATATTATACAGTGTAATGATGTTCTCTCTTTCAGGCTAACTCTGTCTCTGGAAAAAAAGGAACTAACCCTCAGAACCCTAGAAGAAAACAGCGTTTCCCAGCAGAATGAGGTGTCTAAATTGCTGTCTGCCATTCGCGAGGCCCAGCAGCTCCATTCAGACCACAGAAGAGAAATACAAGAGCTCAACAACCAGGTGCCCTATGCCCTACTATCATCCTCTTTTGAGTACCACCTTCAACTTGTAGACAGTGAGTTGTTTTCCTTCCCAGCAACACACATTCCTTATGCCCAGAGACTTTGCACACTGAAACCAAGGCTGGATCTCTGCTGTGTTCTTCCCATGATTTCCCCTATTCTCTCAGGGTTCAAAACGTTATGTCTCTGAGGAGAAACAGAAGACTCCTTTGGCGCTTTTCAGTACCTCTGTTACAACTGTTGTCCCCAGATGGTTCTTCGACCCCTGAAGGGCACCTAGCAATCTGGAGACAGAAACAGTTACTTCATTCTGTAGAAGGCACTTCCATTGCAATGTGTTCATCTTACATTTTCATAGAATCATAGAATGCTTAAGGTTGGAAGGGACCTCTAGAGATCATCTAGTCCAACCCCGCTACACACGCAGGGTCACCTACAGCATGTGGCTCAGGACTGCATCCAGGCGGGTCTTGAAGGTCTCCAGAGAAGGAGACTCCACAACCTCCCTGGGCAGCCTCTTCCAGTGCTCTGTCACCCTCACTGTTAAGAAATTTTTCCTAAAGTTCCTGTGGAACTTTTGGTGTTTCAGTTTGTGGCCGTTTCCTCTAGTTCTGTCGGTGGCCACCACTGAGAAGAGGCCAGCCCCATCCTCCTCACTGCCTCCCTTGAGGTCCTAATAGACACTAATCAGGTCTCCTCTCAGCCTTCTCTTCTGCAGGCTGAACAGGCCCAGCTCTCTCAGCCTTTCCTCACAGGGCAGATGTTCCAGGCCCCTGATCATCCTCATAGCCCTGCGCTGGACTCTCTCCAGCAGCTCCACATCCCCCTTGTACTGGGGAGCCCAGAACTGGACACAGTACTCCAGATGTGACCTCACCAGGGCTGAGTAGAGGGGCAGGATCCCCTCCCTCGACCTGCTGGAGCCACTCCTCCTAATACACCCCAGGATCCCATTGGCCTTGGCCACGAGGGCACTGTTGCCTCATGGTCAACTTGTCACCCACCATGACACCCAGGTCCCTCTCTGCAGAGCTGCTCTCCAGAAGGTCGGTCCCCAGCCTGTACTGGTGACCAGAGTTATTTTTCCCCAAGTGCAGGACCTTGCACTTGTCTTTGTTGAATTTCATAAGATTTCTCATTGCCCAGCTATCCAGTGTGTCCAGGTCCCTCTGGATGGCAGCACAGCCCTCTGGGCTGTCAGCTCCTCCTCCCAGTTTGGTATCATCAGCAAACTTGCTGAGGGAGCCCTCCATGCCTTCATCCATGTCGTTAATGAATAAATTGAACAGAACTGGGCCAAGGACTGACCCCTGGGGGACACCGCTAACCAGGGGCCTCCAACTCGACTCCGCGCCACTGATCACCACCCTCTGAGCCCTGCCATCCAGCCAATTCCTAATCCACCTCACTGTCCACTCATCTATGCCACACTTCCAGAGCTTGCCCAGAAGGATGCTGTGAGGGACGGTGTCAAAAGCCTTGCTGAAGTCAAGGTAGATGACATCCACCGCTCTCCCCTCATCCATCCAGCTAGTCATTCTGTCATAGAAGGCGATCAGGTTAGTCAAGCATTTTGGAGATGCACAGTATGGGATGCTGATTGACTGCCCTTTATTTCTACTTTCAGTTGTCTCTGGCAGCCACCACACTCATGCTGGGATGTTTGATCTGTCACCTCACTCTGACAGTCATTCACCTAAACACAAGCGTGTACATTCATTTCTGTGGTTGAAGAGTGTGACAGCTCATTCCTTTGGGATTGCAGAAACTTCCTTTTGTCCCCTTAGCTTCTAGATGCCTGTTTCTAGACTACTGTCTGTTTTGCATCATTTGAATCCTTTGGGTTTTTTTCTCTTTGTCTCCTTTGTGTGGTGTTTGCTTGAAGTGATTTTTGCTCCACTCTTTTTCCTACTTTCTGCTCTACTACCTCAGAAACAGCTCTGTCCCTGAGGCTCTGTGTGTCTCTGTTATAGGTTCAGTCACTCCAGGAAACATTGCTTGAAAAAGAGGCTGGCCTGGTGACTCGGGAGAAGCAGCTGTTGGAAGATCTAGAGCAGTCCCGAGCAGGCGAACGATGCTTAAGGGACTCTTTGAGGGTGCTGGAGGCTGAGATGTCTGAACTTCAGCTGAGGCTCTGTAGCACGGAGAACAGGGCCAAGGCGCTGGCTGCAGAGTGCCAGCAGGCTAACGGCGCCCGCCGTGAAGCCCAGGCCCAGCTGCACCAACTGCATTTGGTTCTCCATCGCATGCTGTGTGGCAGCGCTGAAACCAAGAGAGACTTGGTCACTCGGACTTCAGGCAAGTGTGGGAGGCTGGACTGATCTGGAGTGTGTACAGGAGAGCAAGTGGAGGGAGGGATGGTTCTTTGTGATCCTGATAGACTTATCCCTTCAACTTAGACTGACCTATGCTGTGAAGAAGTCTTGAGTACCCGAGGTGTCTACAGAGAGAAGAGTCCATGTTTGTATGTGAGAAATGACCAGCATCAGCTTGAAATAGGGCCCATGATGTGGAAGCACCTGTGCATCTTCTCTGGGACAATGCTGTCATTAGTGTGCAGCAAAATAATGTTAGCCTAGAGCACATCCTTGCTGTATTATGTGCTCTAGGGCAGCCTCTTATGCACTGCCACCTTCTTCTGTATGCAAACAGGTCTCTCTTATTGGATATCCTCCAATTAAAGCTTGAAACAGAATGGCTTCTTTCTTCAGAACAGGATCATGCCTGGGACCTAACTGTTTCTCAGGCTGGGGACCTTCCCGTAGACATCACAGTGGACAGAGTGGCCGCAACCTTACGAGACCTGCACCAGGACTTGAAGCACACTCAGCAAGATTTGGTAACGTGTCTCTGTAGTACAACCAGAAATCCTATCTCTGCTGAACTGAGCTGACAAGCAGACTGTGAAAATCAGAATGGATGTAAATTCTTGCTTTCATGTAGGCCAGGTTTGCTTGCTGACTTTGGGAGAAAGGCGAATCATGACCACAGCTACCACTGCTGTCCAGTTGGCCCCATCCCTGCCTTGGCTTATTTCTCTCTTACCTTTTATACCCCTTTTGTCTCCTTCCAGCTGTGGCTGTGTTTGCTCATACTGCTCTTCTTATTTCCTCTAGAATGATACCAGAAAGAAGTCACAGGAGCTGGAGCTGGAGCTGAACAAGAGACTGGCTGAGAGGGATCACTTCAGTGCCCGCAATCTAGAGTTACAGGAACTATTGGCCCAAAGCCAGAAAGGTACTGCCTCCTCTTCCCAATGTGCTGAGTCCATCCTGTCCTACCAGCAGGGAGTTCTGATACCACGCAGTGGGAAAAATGCAGTGCCAGGAGATTGGAAAAGAAAAAAACAACAACCAAAAAAAAAAAAAAAAAAAAGGAGCATGAGACATTCCTAGAATGAGCAGCGCAGGGGAGTGAAAGCTTTTCATAGTGAAAGATCCAGTGGCTGGCTGGTGATGCATGTGTAAAGTGGGTGCCTTTCAGGTTATATGTCAGTGCAGAGGAGATGTAGCTTGATGTATCGTAAAATCTTTTTCCATATGCCCTTTGAATGCCCCAACCTGAAAAGTCTTATCATTACTGATTGCCTTTTCCTTTTGCATTTGCAGTTTCACGGAGTATTAGTTCAGTGTTGAGTTTCTGTGTTACTGTATTCCCCAATGCATCCTTTTTTCTGCTTCTGTCTAGTTCTCTGGTATCTAATGCTTCTGTCCTTTCCTAGCTGTTCTCTGATACTGATTTGGTGTCTGAGCTCACATTCTTAGCAAACAAAATTGCTTATTTTCCTGCCACATCTTACTCGTCTTTGCTAAGATGTTCAGTATGAGTTTGTCTAGAAAATTTTTCATGTGTCTCATGTTTCAATTATTTCTGTCTTCCTTCAGTCTTTTGAGCTTCTCAGAGCCTCAGGTGTTATTGGCCTCTCTGTGTCATAGCCGAACATTGGATCTCTTCTCTCTCTGTCAAGCTTCTCCCACTCTCCAAATCAGAATTTCTTTTCTATCTCATTGTCTTGTTTTCCTTGTCTCAGACTGCAGGAACTGGAAGGTGCTAGCCCAGTTCACTGCCTCCCCCAAAAGCCACCTTCTGCTCATGTAATACCTTTAATTAACCAATATTTGTCTCTTGTTCCTTCTCTGAGATTGAACTGCTGGTCATTTTTAAGTTTGTCTTTGCAGGAAAGTTTTCCAGGCCTTTAATCATCTCTAGTTCTACAACATCTGTAGCTCTTTGTCATGCATGGTAACGCCTTATCTACCGTAGATTTTACTATTGGATGGAGCCTGCTCTTGCTCTTGCCCATTTTTTCCCCTGTTTAGTTTCTGTCTATTCAGTAGTCTCACTGTTTGTTTCCAGTCTCACTATTGGACCAATATTCAGATGTTCTTGCCTACTGTCCCTGAATATTTTCTTTTCCTTTTTTTCTTCTGTCAGTGCACAGTGCTCTTTTGTCTTCCTGGTCAATTAACTGTGTTACAGCCAGTCTTCACTTTTACTTTTTGCTTCTGTCCAAATCTTTTCCTTTAAGATGCCAAATCTGACGTTCACCTTCTGTCCCTGTCTTGGCTTCATCAATGCAGGTTCTGTCTACTTCTAACATTGTGGATGACATGCTGCCTTAGCCTTAGCCTTAGTCTTTCAACAAGCAGATGAGCAACTGCTTTTCCATATTTTTCTGAACCTTGCTGCTGTCATTCACTCTTTCTCTATGCAAGTCTGGTAAAATACAGTCAGATGGGAAAATGTTTTCTCCCTTGGATACAAATCAGTTTGGTTTTGTTTTGCTTTTTGCCCTTCTCCCTGACCTTTACCCCTGCAGAGACACAGGTGGCAGAAGGCAAGAAAAACTCTCTGCAAGCTGCCTTGCAGGAAGAGGCTGCTGCTTTAAAGAAGGAGGTTGTGACCCTACATCAAGAAGTGGCATCTTTGGAAAGGAGACTTGAGAGCACTGAGAAGCAAAGAAAGGAAGTCCTGGTGAGGCTAACAGATGCCATACAGGGCATATTTTATGGGCTTTCTGTTGATTGTCTAGGGAACAGCTTTTCCAGTACTGGGTGGTTCTGTGTGGGTTTGGTCCAATTCTGAGAAGTGTGAAGAGCAGGAGGTAGTTAAGAACTTTGTATAATAAGTACATAATATACAATTCTGATCAAGTTTGCCTCATTTTCCCCTTTCATCTACTCATCATTTCTTGTTTGCCAGGCTTTTCTTTCCTGCCAGGCCATGCAGCTGCATTTACAGAGCCATCACCTTGAATAAGAGTAGTCAGTCCAGAAGGGAAAAACATTAAGATGAAAAGTTAAGTTAACCTCAGTTAAGATGAACAGAAGCATATCTGGAGAGACCACAGGCACTGCAAGCACAGAAGAACAGTATTTATGCTAGTGACTTTTTTTTTAATTAGCTTTCCTAATAGCATTCTTCTGAACAAGTTTTGAAAGCATGCTGGGGTCATGTAAAACTCAGTTATGATTCAGGCTGTTTGTTTACTTCAGTCCTGAAGATTTCGGCCCTTTAAGGATAGTCAAAATAACTTTTGAACCTGGTTTCTATTTACATTGCATGGCTTTTGCATTTTCTGGTTGTGATCAAACAATATATATTTATATTCATAAGTGATTGGGGAGAGGATTTGAGGAGATAAATTTTGCAAATAATGGAAAATTATTCAGCATTTCACAGATGTGGGCAGACTGTGGGAGAAATTTGAGAAATAAACCAGCTGATATAGATAAATATATATGTGTGCAAGGGAAAAACAGTCCTGGTTTCAAACACAGAAGTAAAGGCTGCGATCTGACCATTAGCTCTCAAAAGGGAAGGCAGTGGGTTGGTTGGTTTCATGAAACCGCTATTTAGTAGAAGTGAAAAAATCAGTCAATATTGTATTGTTCTCTCTTCCCTTCCTAGCAGAGAGAACAACATCATGCCATTTCCTATATCATAATTATCGTGGACCTTAATCCTGGGAGCAGTTTTGACAAGAAGAGGCTGAGCAAAAAGGAAGAGGAAGAAAGGACCATCTGAGTAGTCTGAGATTCTTCAGCTGGGGAAAGAAATGGCCTGTAGGGTGGCATAGCAAAGGTTTACAACATCCTGAGTGGCAGGGAGAGAGCAAGGAGGCATCTTTCACTGTGTTTTCCAATGGAAGAACAAGGGCAATCAGAGGTAGCTAGTGGCAGCTAGGCTGCAAGCACATGAGAGGAGGTATTTTTTCTTAATTCATCAGACCTGCGAACTCCTTCCAAATGGATGCTGTGAAAGTTGTAAATGCAAAAAGTTTATATATTTTCAGAAAGACACCGTGAAAGCCATGTAAGCTTGCCCTATTCTTGCTCTTTCCAGGGTATGGACTTATAACCATTATTTTATACAGGATACTAGGCCAGATGGATCCTTCGTTTGAGCCAGTTCAGTCATTTACAGTGATTCCAGAATGAGTTGTGGACAGAATTTGCTAAAGATAGTACAGTTCTCAACTCACTCTTTGAATGAAAGTTGAAAATTTAAATGTAACGGGGAAACTAACTGAATAGATTTTTCTATTAAAAGCTTAAATGGCAGGTTTTGGCTGTCATGTCATCCAGTCACCAAAGCAGGTGTTTAAATCTAGTATGAAAAACAAGCATACATACGTACCTATATATATATAAATGAAGTATTGAATCTTCTATCTCATTTGTTGCAGCATGAGCGAGACACACTGCAAGCAGTTAAGGAAGAAATGGTATGGGAGATAAAACTTCTCCAGGAATCTGTCACAGCCTCTGAAACTCGAGCAAATGCAGCAACAAATATGAAACACTCCCTTGAAGAAGAACTTCAAAGTACCTTATCTGTCTTGAAAATTAAAAAGGAGGAAGTGGCAGCTCAACAGGAGAAAATCCAGATGCTACAAAAGGAGGTAGCGGAGGTGAAAGCTTTGCAGGAAAATCTTATTGATCTGACAGCCATCCTATCAAAGAAAGAAGGAGAAATTAAGTTGCATGAGGAAAAGATTAGAATGCTGGAAAACCAAAACAAAATGCATCAAAGTACTTTAGATGACATTATTAAAGACAAAACAGAGAAAAAACAGAAGATGGAATCCCAACAAGAACAGTTAAGGGAGCTGGAGAAGCAGCACAAAATGCAGACAATTACTATAAGCAAACTGGGGAAGGATCTGGAACAGCGAGACCAGGAGATCAGAACCCAGCAAGAACAGATAGAGGAGCTGCAGAAACAGCAAGAAATACAGAGGAGTGCTCTAAGTAAGACGAGCAAGGACATGGAGGAGAGGGACCGGGAGATTAGATCCCAACAAGAACAGATACAGGAGCTGGAGAAGCAGCGGGAAAGACAGAGGAGTGCTCTAAGCAACACACGGAAGGACCTGGAGGAGAAAGGCGAGGAGATCACATCGCAGCAGGAAAAGATACAGGAGCTAGAGAAGCAGCAGGAACGGCAGAGTATTATTCTAGGAAAGATGAGGAAGGACCTAGAGGAGAAAGACCAAGAGATCAGAACCCAGCAAGAACAGATACAGGAGCTGGAGAAGGAGCAAGAAATACAGCATATGTCTATAGGAAAGATGAGGAAACATCTGGAGGACAGAAACAAGGAGATCAGATCCCAGCAGGAACAGATACAGGAGCTGGAGGAGCAGCGTGAAATGCAGAGGAGTGCTCTAAGCCAGATGAGGAAGGATCTGGAGGAGAGAGACCAGGAGATCGGATCCCAGCAAAAACAGATTCAGGAGCTAGAGGAGCAGTGTGAAATGCAGAGGAGTGCTCTAAGCAAGATCAGCAAAGACCTGGAAGAGAGAGGCCAGGAGATTAAATCCCGAAATGAACAGATATGGGAGCTGGAGAAGCAGCAAGAAATACAGAGTATTACTGTAGGAAAGATGAGCAAGGACCTGAAAGAGAGAGACCAAGAGATCAGAACCCAGCATGAACATATATGGGAGCTGGAAATGAAGCAAGAAATGCAGAGGAGTTTTCTGAGCAATACACAAAAGGACCTGGAGGAGAAAGACCAGGAAATCAGATCCCAGCGGGAACAGATACAGGAGCTGGAAAAGCAACGAGAAATACAAAGGAGTGCTCTAAGCAACACCAGGAAGGACCTGGAAGAGAAAGACCGGGAAATCAGATCCCAGCATGGAAAGATACAGGAGCTGGAGAATCAGCAGGAAAAGCAGAGTATTACTGTAGGAAAGATGAGGAAGGATCTAGAGGAGAGAGACCAAGAGATCAGAATGCATCAGGAAAAGATACAGGAGCTGGAGAAGCAGCAGGAAAAGCAGAGTATTACTGTAGGAAAGATGAGGAAGGATCTAGAGGAGAGAGACCAAGAGATCAGAATCTATCAGGAAAAGATACAGGAGCTGGAGAATCAGCAGGAAAAGCAGAGTATTACTGTAGGAAAGATGAGGAAGGATCTAGAGGAAAGAGACCAAGAGATCAGGACGCAGCAGGAACAGATACAGGAGCTGGAGGAGCAGCAAGAAATACAAAGGAGTGCTCTAAGCAACACTAGGAGGGACCTGGAAGAGAAAGACCAGGAAATCAGATCCCATCATGAAAAGATACAAGAGCTGGAGAAGCAGCAGGAAAAGCAGAGTATTACTGTAGGAAAGATGAGGAAGGACCTAGAGGAGAGAGACCTGAAGGTCAGATCCCAGCAAGAACAGATAAAAGAGCTGGAGGAGCAGCGCAAAATGCAAGGGAGTTCTTTAAGCAATACCAGGAAGGACCTGGAGGAGAAAGATGAGGAGATCAGGACCCAGCAGGAACAGATACAGGAGCTGGAGGAGCAGCAAGAAATACAAAGGAGTGCTTTAAGCAACACTAGGAGGGTCCTGGAAGAGAAAGACCGGGAAATCAGAACCCAGCAAGAACAGATACAGGAGCTGGAGAAGGAGCAAGAAATTCAGAGTATTTCTATAGGAAAGATGAGGAAAGATCTGGAGGACAGAAACAAGGAGATCACATCCCAGCAGGAACAGATACAGGAGCTGGAGGAGCAGCGTGAAATACAGAGGAGTGCCCTAAGCCAGATGAGGAAGGATCTGGAGGAGAGAGACCAGGAGATTGGATCCCAGCAAAAACGGATTCAGGAGCTAGAGGAGCAGTGTGAAATGCAGAGGAGTGCTCTAAGCAAGATCAGCAGAGACCTGGAAGAGAGAGACCAGGAGATCAAATTCCAGGAGAGGAAAATGATGGCTGTAGAAGAACATGGTGCATCACAAGTAAGTTTTCTGCTAGAGGAGCTAGATCATATGAAAATAAACTTGAAGGAGAAAAGCTTAGAGCTCATGTCTCAGGCTCAGCAGTCCCATGAACTGGAAATGAAGAGAGAAGAAGTGAAATCTCTACACGCAGACCTAGAACATCTGCGGGCAATTCTTGGGAACAGAGAAGGTGAGGCCGAGTCTCAAAGGGATCAGTTAAGATTTTTTCAGCAGTACAAGGAGCAACAGGATGGGTACTTACAGGAGCTGCATGGTAAATTAGAAAAGGTGACACTTTCTTTATCTGAAAGAGATCAAGAGCTTGAGTTGCAGCGAAAAGAAATCGAGGAATCTGAAAAAGCCATGGAAACCAAGTTAAAGACTGTCCATGACCAACTGGAACAGACATTAGAAACTTTAAAAGAGAAGGACAGGCACCTAGATATGCAAAAGCAGGAAGCAAGGAAATATGAGGAAAAAACAGAAAAACAGATAAAAGTTTTACATAGAGACTTGGAACACTGTAGGGCAATTTTGAGAGAAAGAGAATTCATGATTAAATCTCAGAAGGAACTGATTGAGACTTTTCAAAAACAAGAAAGAGACTCTGAACAGCAGAGGGAAATTCTGAAACATCTTAAAGTGACAGTAGAGGAACAAGAGCAAGAAAATAAGTCCCTTAAGAAGCAATGTGAGGAGTACAAGGAAAAGGAGGAAAAGCACAAAGCTGAGCAAGCAAATCTTCGAGAAACAGAAGCAACTCTGAAAGAGAGAGAAAGAAAGATAGAGCTTCTGGAAGAGGCTATCTCTAAGCTTCAGCAGCAAAAAGAAGAGACAGTGATGCAGACTAAAGCTTTACTACATAAACTAGAATATGCTGAATCTTCTCTAACAGCTAGAGAGCAGGAGATAGTGTCTTTACAAAAGCATGTCCAGGAGCTTCGAGAGCAAATGGAATTAGATGGCAAGCAGGCCAAGGACCTACAACAGGGTATAAATAAAATGAGCCAGACAGTGAAAAGCAACTGTTTGGAGTTCCTTGATCAGACAAAGCAAATTAACATGTACCAGATTCGTGAAGAAAGTATGAAAGTAGCACTAACATCTTGCCAAAAGCAAGTGAATCTGCTTGAGGAAATGGTGAAGAGGAGAGATGAAGACAATGAAACTCTTACACAAAAACTTTGGCACAAAGAAGAAGAACTGAAGACTTTGCAGAATCTCCAGGTTATGCTGACTGAAGAGAAAGAAGAGAATAGATATCCCAGAGAGCTCCTGGAAGAAGTCTTGCATGAGCGGGAACAAAATACTAAGACTCAAGGTGAGCAAAAACAATTGGAGGAGGAGGAGGAGATGAGAGGTCTTCAAGAAGATCTGCAGCATGTTCAGCATACTCTGGTCAAGAAGGATGAAGAGATCAAATACCAGAGAGAGAGAGTTAGGCATTTGGAGAAGAGTCTGACAAGGAGAGAGCAAGAACTTAGGAAGCAGAGTGAATTCCTGAAACAATTAACATCAGCTTTGCGATGGAAAGATGAAGGGGAGACTCTAAAGAAAAAAATTCAGAAACTGCAAAAATGGGAGGAAGAAGAAGCAGAAAAGAAGAAAATTCTCCAGGAGAGAGACCATTTCCTGAAAAGGCAGAATGAGCTAGCCCAACAGCTGGAAGATGAGAGGAAAGTAAAGGGGGAGGAATTGGAACGTGTGATTGCTATTTTGAAGCAAACGGAAAGTGGAGAAATAGAATGGAAAGAGAAGGCCCAAGCACTGACTCTTGCCCTTACCAAGAGTGAAATGGCCAATGGGTCTTTAAGGGAGGAATTAGCCATTCTACGGAGTATGGTTTCAGAGAGGTACAAGGACCGGTGTCACTTTCAGGTAGGTGGTGTGACTGATCATCTGTCAACTAAGATGCCTGCAAAAGATTCTTGTGACGTTTCCCATGAATATATGTTTGTTTGATTGCAGGTATCAGAAAAACGACATGACTTTTTCATGCCCATTTCACTATGCATTGTGGCACTTAGGGAGGTTCTTGTGCGAGGATACCTCAGAGGAGCTGACTCATATGGAACTATCCATAGAGGAAACTGAAACCAATTAGCAAATAAACAGTAACAAATAACTGTGAAAATGGAAGATAAATACTGTGTGGAAAATCTTGGTGAACCGAATGTCCAAAAAGGAGACAGAGGAGTCCTAAAACTTTATTCGAATAAAGGGAGAGTCCACTGGGCATACCCCTGTGGGGTCTCTCCAATTGCTGGAGGACGCAACCCCCTTTTATCCTGATTTCCCGACCGAGGGACGCCCTCTTCTTCTCCCCATTGACCAAGGTGCTCAGAAGTTAGAGCCATACCAAACTCCCTGCCTCCTTCCTCCTGGCCTCTCCTGAGGTCACCTGACTCCTTAGTTCCCCTTGCCAAGGAATGGGGAGCAATTCCCTGCTTTGTAAAGGCACCCAGCTCTTGGCATTTGCTCTTTTGTCCCACTCACTCATGGCTGCGCTCAGTCCTCCTTCCTGCATATATTCCTTTGTCCCGCTCATCAGCCAAAGAATGTGAGGGAACTCCATTATTTGTAAAGGCACAAACTTCTGTGTTCCGCTTAATATGAAATTAAAATTTAAATAGTCTATCCTATATGCATTATATTCACAGCCATGGGCTCTAAGCTGATGTGTAACTCCTTAGCAATGAGATTTTTGAATTACAGTTAAATCTATGTAAACAGCAGCTTACTGCTCAGTAGTGGTCAGAAAACAAACAATGATATATGATAAAGAAATGAATAGAGGACAAAAACATAATATTTTATCACTGCAGAAATACATGGTTCATCTATATCTTGTTTTTTGCATATGCTTTAGGTCTCCAAGGAGAGTAGAGCTAAAGACAGCAGATTATGCAGTGAAGGTCAAAGATGATCAAAAGTGTCAAATATCTTTCATTTGAGAAACATAAATATCTATGTCTTCAGTAAGCGGAAGAGGTCACTGAGGGAAGAGGGAGATGGAAACCTGATAGACCTTTATGAAACCATTAAGTGAGCTCAGTAGGAAATGAATGTTTACTGTCCCTCTCAACACCAGAAGAGAGGATACGGAGCAGAACTAGCAGGAAGGTTTTATAGAACAGAGAGAGACATTTTCGTTCAGTGTGTGCTTAAGCTGTGGTACTCTCTGACAGTTACTGAATGTTTATATGAAGATTAAAAAAAAAAAAAAAACACTGGACAAAGTTGTGGAGGGAGAATCCATTCAGGACTGTTGAGTACCACACCTCCAGTGTGGCTTAGGAAGTCCCTGAGCTACTTACTGGAGGCAAGAAGTCTTCCTATGTTATTGTCTCCTTCTCAAACTCTTCTGTAGGCATCTTTGGTGCGTGACAAGAACATGACAAAACTGCAGACAAAGTCTGGACAGATGAGGAGTGAAAGAACGTAGAGTGCAGGGGAGGAAGTTTTTAAATGGGTGCCTTAAGCCTGCGATATTTCTGTGCTCATCTGTGCTCGTTCAAGTTGGGGAGGAAGAGCTTTGGAGGAAGGTCCTTATGAATACAGAGGGCTGTGGATAAGGAGAGGAAGAGACTTAGCACTGTCAATCCTAGAGGCTGGTCACTCTCCCTGATCTGTTGTTTCTAATCCTTCTAATGTTAGCATGGCACCAGCTCACATAATCTTCTCTTTGTGTACTCAGCAAGCTATTGCAGAAGGAGAGCAGCTCTCATGGCTTTCTGAGAAGAGACTCATGCAGCAACGTCTGGAATCTCTGCAGCAAGCAGTTGCAAGATTGGAACATGAGAAAACTGAGCTGAAGCAACTCAACACTGAGCTCAGAAGGACTCTTGAGGAGGTAAAACTGTCTCTTATTACCTCTGCAAATCCTCATGGTTCTCTGGAACATGAATATTCCTACAAAGAGTGCTTTCTGGTCCACTTGTATCCCAGTTGTATCTTTCCACCTACTTTCCCCTATACATGCACGGTTTCATGTTTTCTTTTTCATTCCTGCACTCCACTGCCTGCACAGATATATATTCATTCAAGTATCTCCTCTCTTGCTCTAGTTTTCTCATACACATTTGTCTCTTCCTGATATTCTTATGTCAGGAACTGTTTCCTTCTGCTCTCTCCCTTCCCTATAGTCTTGACTGCTTTTTGCTCCCAACTTTCTCTGATGAAATAACAGTCTCTGAACAGAAATATCCTCTTTAACAATGATATTCAGAGGTCCAGTTGTTCCTTGTTTGGTGGCAGGTTTCTGTGACCCTTTCTCCTATCCAATGTGCAGGTGGAACGTGAACGGAGGAGACTGAAGAGGGGCTGTAGTGGGCAGTCACTACCAGATGCGTGCAGGTTTTCTCTTTCTGAGTCAGAGCGGGACAAGATGTCTGCTTCTAAACAGGTCTGAACAAAATCTTACTTGGTGGGTGGTAGGTCTGACCATACAGAGAGACTATGATAAATCTCAGTGGCAACAGCCCTCCCTAGTATCAGATAATATAGATCATGGCCACGACCAGACTAGAGGCTGAAAAAAAACCATTGCATTTTCTTTGCAGGAGGAGGTTCGTGCTCTCTGCAGACGATTAGCTGAGTTACAAAAACAGGTGAGGATTAGGAAAGCTCTCATGAAAATCTGCTGTAGCTGCAATGGTGGGCACCATTTTGTATAATTTGTATTATTGTGTTGCAGCACAAGTTTTGTTTAAGTGGATCCCATATTTGAGGAAGGTGATGGAAATACCCAGTTAGCAACATTTGCTGTTCTTAGCCAAGCAACAGCATTCATCTAGGTCTAGTCTCTGACTTGCCTAATAGTCAGGTGTGTTGTGCGTGGGGTGGGAGGAGGAGGTTGCAGGGAATTCAGAAAACTTGAACTCACCAGAATCTGGAGAACTGTGTTAATCCTGGTCCTAATACTCAGCTGAGAGGCATAAGCGCTATAAGGGTATTTGTTTCGTGGGTATAAGAATGTACATTACAACTATTAGGCCCTATTGCCTCCTGTGATGAGGGTACTGACCATATCAGAAGGTTTCCAGGTTTCTGTTCCATATGCCTTTATGGGTCAGGTACACCCTTGTCCCCTGGTGGATATGAATATTCACAGATGCTAAGAGCAAAATGCATATAATATTTATGTAGGTTAAGTAGAAGATGATGTTTAGCTCTGGATCAGTGAGAATACTGCTGAAGCCAGCAAGTTATCGCTTAAGGATGTTTTTACTGGGAATCCTGGGTGTCTCAAGTTGTATTACCACAGATAGGTAAATGAACGTCCCTCGCCTTGAGTCTCTTAGAGTTCATTTTTCCCTGACCTTGCTCATCCAATTCTGTTCTGGTTTCTGTTGATGCTGTAAAATGCTGTAAAATTGAAAAAGAGTTTGTTCCTTTTGCATGTGTTAGCTGTGAAGTACTGGCTGTATTGTAACAGAATGGTTCTCCAGTACCTGGCGCCTGAGCAACTGGTCTCAGTTTTAGTCCTTGAGGACTGATACTCCTGCTGAGGGAAAAGAACGTGGAACTAAAATGTCAGTAGCACAAATCTTTATTTTTGAAGGAGAAAAAAAAAAAAAAAAAAGAGTTAGCTTACTAAATCCTGTTGGAAGATATCTCTTCCTTTAATATCCGTGTACTATCTCGGTGTTGTACATGGTACACCAGAAAGAAAACTAAACTGTCTGTAATCTAAGTTCAATTCAGTGTGACTTTCTGAACTTACTACTTCCCATTCAACAAGGATAAGGTATTGGTCAGGGCTGGAATTAGAGGATGCTTTTTTTCTTGAGAAATGGTACTGTGGAACTAACAGTGATGGTAACAAGGTGGGCTTGTCTGAGCTTAGCATTTTGCCTCTTTCAGGTGTCCCTTCTGCAGAGGCAGTTGGCACAAGAACGAAAATATAAACAGGACTATGTTGAGTGTTGCGCAAGGACCAGTCAGGAACTGTTAGACCTTCACCAGGAGCTGTCCTACTCCTTAGCAGCTGTGGTCAGGGAGCCCAGAGCTGCTGTTCTGGAGGCAGAGACTCAGAAGCTGGATTGGTCTCTGAACCGTAACTTGGCACTGACACCTGTGGACCATCAGCCTCCCGAGAGACAGCCGCTGCATTCGACTGCCAGAACAGCCGGGTGTGATGAGCTGAAGTAACCAGGGTACAGCAAGTGAACCATGGCAGGGGAATTTGATGGAAACGGGAGTCCTGAGGTAAGACAGAAGCCCAGAGCTCAGTGTTCGCTGTGAGCGATGCCCCACAGGAGCAGTGATGGGACAGACTGCACAAGCTTGTGTGCATGGGGTTGATCATACGCCTGGAAAAGGGGGAGAAATGTGAGGAGCAGGTAAAATCATCTTCCCTTCCTGATGCACTCCATCATGGCATGTCTCATCAGGGCCCAGGTGGCCCTCCAAGGCTTAGGTCATTCCTGCCAACTTATGTTCTGTTTATGAAGAGTCTTTTTGTGTTATTTTATTTTTTCAATAAAGTTATTTCTCCAAAAAAGTGTCCATACCCTGGCTTTCTATTTTTCATCAGATCCTTTATGTTCAGAATTCTTTCGGTGCTGACCTCGGTGAGGAGCTCTTTAGTCTTGTGGGAGCAGCAGCAGGAGGGAGAGATTTGATTCACAGTTTCTCCTTTTCTGGGTGTTGTTTACAAATGAAACTGAAATGTTGCAGAACTCTGCTACTGCTCTACCAGGAGGCAAGGGGTGGGCAAACACCTGGCTGCCGAGAGGATTGTAGCAGTTTTTCACTTCTCATGCTGAGACATTGCAGGGTCTTGCAAGAAGCAATGTCTTGAGTTCACAGGTATCTCCAGGGAGAGGTAGTAAGGTGTTAGAAATGTGAAAGGGGAGCAAATATGAGCCAGAAATAGATGATTTAGGGGTCGTAGGAATTTTTTTTTT
>VZSV01000185.1:1266207-1319333 GCA_013398735.1 Nothocercus julius | reverse complement strand
GCAACAGCAGCCTTATCACAGCTAGTATTTACAACTCTACAGCCACAAACTGAAGCACCAAGAGTTCCACAGGAATTTAAGGAAAAATTTCCTAACAGTGAGGGTGACAGAGCCCTGGCACAGGCTGCCCAGAGAGGTTGTGGAGTCTCCTGCTCTGGAGATCTTCCAAACCTGCTTGGCCAAAGTCCTGTGCCACAGGCTCTAGGTGCCCCTGCGTGTGCAGGGGGGTTGGACTAGATGATCTCTAGAGGTCCCTTCCAACCTTAGCATTCTATGATTCTATGATATACTTATGTTAATGAGAAATCTCTCTCCATTGCATGTTTTCTCTATACTAGGCATGGATGCAACTGGCTGTGCCAACAGCAAAGTGCTCTGTAGTGTGTGTACCCTAGAGGAGTGGTAAGATCAGGATAGCTCCCTAATTGCATCTGCCCCAGAAGTCTTGGATTTACTGAACTAAAAATAATGTGGACAATGGAGAGAAAGTACAGCTGAAAAGTAGAAAATTACTGCAGACTTTTCAGAGGTAGAGTTATGAGTGTTGATGGGTTTGAGTGCAATGAAAAGGAGTAGGAGAGATGATGGTATAGGTAGGCTTTGTGGGAACTTGTTCATATTGCATAACAAGCAAAAAGGCCCTTAATACTTTTCTTAATGTGCAACTTTTTTCAGCTCATGGGGTTTCCTGAGTCTCTTACTGTCTATGGAGAGTCATCAGTGGCTCTCTTCCAGGTACTTTTCCCACCTTACCATGATCCCATCTAAACATTTACAACAGCCATTTGCAAGGACTTTAACAGGTCTATTCTACTGTAAGAAAAAAAAAAAAAAAACACACACACAAAAAAAAAAACCAAAAACCCCACCATACCTTCCTCTCATTTACTTGCAGCCGGGCTGCCATTAGCTTCATCGGAAGGCCTTTGTTCATCCTTTGGAAAATGATCCCTGCCTGCTGTCTCCCTGCCACCCAGAATGTCATGGATCTTTCCTGGGCCGTTCTATAGGTCATGTCTTTCCTCAGTTGAAGAGTCTCAGCCTCCTCAGCTGGTCTTTTGTGGAAGCCCTTCAGCCTGAGCTTCTTTGCTGCCTTTCTCTGGACTTCCTCCAGTTCTCTCGTTTCCAGAAGTGCCAGAACTGCACCCAGGAAGAAGATCCAGCTAGTGTTGTAGGCACTGATGTGATGATGTTCTCACTTTTCTTCTCTTACTTTCTTAGTTATATCCAGCGTTTGTTTTCAACCTGTTATTGCGCAAGGCTTTCATGGCATCGCCAGAGTCCCACGATATCCCCACTTTAAGGGAAATGGTCAGCTCAGAAGCTGTGTTTTATATGTGAAGCTGATACTCTTATCACAGTATAACCTTTCTTTGTAATCCATATATATATATATATATATATATGTATATATATACATATACACACACACACGCACACATATATATATAAATAACTTGCAGTCCGAAGTTTTGTATTTGCCTTTAATACTTCACTAAGAATTTGACTAGGGTTGATCGCAGGACAGCACTCTAAGAACTTCCTTGGAAACAGCTTTTTTTTTTCAATGATAATTCCACTGTCAGAACTTCTGTCTGCTTTTTAATCCCTTTAATAAGGCCTGCATTAATGATAAGTCCTATTAAAATGCTTAAGAGACTGTCATGCAGGATAAAGCTGCATGAGAGAAGTCATAAACTACCCTAAGAATCCAATAAAATACTAATTCTGCCAGACCTATTTGATGGAAAACTGTGATGGCTGACAGTATTTCTGCTTGTTTTACTGTCTTGTTTTCCCTGCTGATTGGAGCTTGAGAATTCCCACACTCAAGCTGTGCTGGCTTCTGGAAAGTGCTTAATGACAGATCCACAGCAGAGAGATGATCCTCGGGTTGCTTCCTTTTTCACTGCTGTATTTCTGATTTGAACTAGGAAATAGGGGGTTAACATGACTGTCAATACTATGGAAAGTTCTTTCATGGTGCCACTCTCCTTGCCTCACTTTGGCGTGGCTATACCATGTCTGTGCAACTGATGATTAGACCTAAGCCCATTCTTTGTTGAGTGTTACTCGGATATTCCAGCTGGGAGATCAGCTTTTCAGTTTCAAGTGCTGATGCTCTCTCCTTACCCTGAGGGTTACTCTTGTAATACCCCAGATCTCCAGAAAAGGGAATCTCCACAGGCATCTTCATGACAAAGTGAAGGGTCCTAGTCAGAAGCGCATAGTAATTTTGATCACAAGGGTAATTCTGGTCTGAGCTTTTCCATTTCTGTCATGTGGTTGCTATTATCACCTTCAAAACTGTAATCACTCTCTTGGGTAGAAGCAAGTTGATTTTTTTTTTTCTTTCCCTCCCAGAAAATAGAATAAGAAATAACATGAGACAGAGCTAATACACGTGAAGGGCTAGCACTGACTGAGCTGCTTTTTGATACCTGCTTAGGTATTTTATCCTCGGTAATGCTCAAGACTGTTCTTCTTACACTGGTAAGAAAACTTTCAGAGGTTGTTTATGTTGCTGCTAAAAGACTCAAGGTCTCATCTGTCTCCATGTAGATGGACAAGCTGTTTACTGATGTACCAAGTTTGCTTTTGAGATCACAAAACTAACATTTCCATTTGCCAGCAGATTACAATTTACCGGAGTTCAAAGTGAATGAGTTGTTGGGGATACCTAACAGCTGCCAAGCAGCCATCTGGAGGCTCTCCACACTTTCTCTGTAGCAAAAAACATGTGGTCACAGAAGATCACCAAAGATGAAGCATTTAGCAGAGTGAACAGGGAGTTGCTGGGTGAAGGATTCAGGGCCTGTCTCCAAGCAGGTATAAAGCTATGGAAGTTATTGTTAGTCCTGCGTGGGGCAGTTACTTGTGAACAGTCTTTTGAAACTGAGAAAATGGAGGTTACTCAACCATGATGAATATTCTTTGAGATATGCTGTCCACATATGCATTTTATCTGCGCCCAGGTGCCTTCCAGGTATTCACTTCTGTTGGGATCTTGCAGCAGAATGAACAAATATAACCTCATGACTTTCCACAGTACTTGTGTGTCAGGTATGGTGAAAGAAGCACAAGACCTTTTGAGAGAAAAATGTGTTACCCATTACTCAGCCTTGAATGGCAATAGATTGTGAATGTACAGCGTGGCTACACTTCCAAACAGCTTTGGTTGCTCATAAAATAACCTTTCCACTCCCCTAAGGGACTAAAAAAAAAACAGAATCTGAGTATCAGTGTTGTCTGAGATGCTTCTTTAGAGCTTATTTGAAATATATGGACATCCTACTGTATTTTTTTCTTTTAATGACTAATTCCTTGCATTTTTGTGTCTCATTTACTCTTTCAATGATTGCTGATCCATTTATCAGTTCTTTTAATAGCTAGGGAGTCTTTATATGTGGCCTAGAAAACACACCAGCAAAAGCAATTATTCTTCCTCATTTTGGTATGAGTTTTAAATGCTGCTGTATCTGAATCTCTGATTTTCATTATAAGGATCTGAATATTTCTCTTTTCTCTCCTACTCTGCTCGTTTTTGCAGTGCACGCTGTTGAGAGTAAGTGTTGCTATATCCTTTCTTTTTCAAAATGGTTTACTACAGAACTAATTGAATTTCTATTATTTGCTGTGCCCCTAAATCTCCTTTGGGAGGAGCTGTTGATCTAGGCTGGAATTTGATTTCCTAAAAGCTATAAGGAGAGCCATGCCCGGTCATTCTCATATGGTAAATGACTTTACCAAATGAAAAAGGTTGAGTGTCTTTGACTTAAATGATGTTAATATGTAATATGTCATTGTTAGAGATAATATGGATTATTAGTTGTTCTGTGCAGATAACATTATTGAGGGGGACACGGCCATAAGTAGGAGAGACTTCTCTCTTTGGAAATCAGATGGGATAATTATCTCCTTTAATCTTATTTTGACAACAGGGTAGAGAGTTTTTGCTGAGAATTCGTGCACCGAGCCTGCTAGTTGCAGAATGCTTAAGAGAAGGTTTGGGGGCAGGAGGAGTGGGGAAGTTTTAAGATTTTTGTGTTTTTCTGTTTTGTTTTTTAAGGATGAGAGAATCACAGTGTTTGATGAGAGAATCACAGTGTTTACAGTTGATGTTTAAGCATCTGGCAGAGGGCTCAGACTGCCTATTCCGATTGCCTCCCCCAGCTGCAATGCTTTTGGTGTTGCTACCTGCCTTAGTCCCCTCTTCACAGTGCATCCTTATCCTTCTCACAGCATCTTCCTACACCACTGTGTTCCTGTAAGATATTTTCCTCAAGAAAATTCATCCCCAGGTTAAAACCTGGTGTCCTAACATGCAGCATGTTTAGATAGCTGTGTCTTGAGTTCCTTGCAATCTTACTGTATTTGGTTTTAAAATCCTTAGTGGTAGGAAGCGCTGTTACCCAGTTTTACAAATAAAGGGCTGAGAACCAGATTTCAAGATCACCCAGGAAGCTTTGTGGTTTTTCAGATCAGAAAAAGAAGGTGGGGAGAATTCCTCAAACTGACTGCACATCTTAAAATTAATTAAAATGTTACTAAACACTGAAGAAAACCAAATTGTATAAGAATGGACAGATTCTTTGATAAACCTCAGATGTTTCTGTATCTTACCTAACTAAGCCCTGCAGTTACAGAAAGAAAGTGTTGGTTTCTTTAGAAATAACCATCTCTGGTCCTAGCTGATAGTTTCTTAATATCTTCTGTTTCCTTGCTGGTTTTCTTCCCTAGGTAGGCTAAATAGCCTATTTTTTAATGTTAAGAAATCCTTAGTTAGCTAAATGTTTATCTCCAACCCAGACTGTATATACATATATAGTGTAAGCCTCAGTGATCAAATATAAATAAACCTTTAGCCTGTTTGAAAACTGTTTTAGAGACTGAATGTCTAGATCTTGCTTTTTCAGAATTTTAAATCATACTTATTGTTTTTATATTACATAAAAACAATGTTACATATGGAACATTATAGCAGAGCAGTATGAGGAAATCACATTTTAAATAGCCACAACTGTTAAAATGAGTCATACATACGGTAAAATTAGTTTAGCGATGGTAGTTAATGACTGGTCCTTCTCATGTGCTTCTCCGGAGTTTCTCCCATACTCTGCTACTACTGGAAGATTCCTCAACCTCACTAGCACTTGGCTCCCACTCCACATTTTAACGAATGCGACTGCTAAAGCGCTAAAACTGAAAAAACCCATAACCTTGTGTAGGCTGATATCAGCCCCGTCCCGGAAAGGATTCCTGCCCTGCTCTGTCTTGAGGGCTTGAATCCATCGCTGCCGTGTGTTAGCACAAGCATTTGTGCAGCTCTGTCATTAACCTTAGTGAGGAGCTGATCTGGTTGCAAACATTGCCTCCAGTCAAGCAATGCTTGTGTTTCAGTAGTGGTCCAGCTTAAATGCAGGTCATCTATAGCTAGAATCTCGACAGGATTTTACTGTTAGCTGAGTATTAGCTTACTGGTGATTGTACTTTGGTGAAGTACAAAAGGCTGTGAGTCTTAACGCTTCACCAGTGCCTGAAACAACTTCTCTCTTAAGTGCATAATGTTTTATTGATCGCAACGTTAAACAGGGTGTTTCTTTTAACGGTTATGAAAACAACGTAGTAATCCCATCACCGCTTCTCCTTTCCTTCTCTCCCTCCCACCATTGCTCATTTCACAGGTAATTCCAAATTTTTGGTCTTTTTATAAGATAAACGGGTTCTCTGATGCAACTGCTCCCCCACTAATGGCTGTGCTTGTGGCAGAGGAATGTCTGTACACCTCCTTCTGAGGCAGGAACAGGGAGGAGGGGAATCAGGAACACCTGAAGCCGGTGCTGCTCTGAGCACTTAACTTGATGCTGTCCCTGTAATGCAAAACCAGTGCCTTAATTCCACTGACTGCAGCCTTAGTTTTCTGAGTGGTGAATATTCAAGTTGTGCAATGCATTGTGGCTTCCCTAGATCAAAGTAGAAGGAAGAGTATATAGAGCCTTTCCTGCTCTAACAGTACAGCCTGTGTTTTGCATGCATGTATTTTTAGTGAGTTTTATGTAAGCACAAATAAAGCTTTTGTTTTTTTATAGAAAGGTGTTAGTAGAAAAAATGTGTGGTATACTCATGATAAATAAATGTTTATTTTGAAGGAGAGGTTACTTTCAGTCAGTTCTTTAGCTTTGCAGCCTTCCTTGTGTTAGATTGTATATCAAAATCCTTTTCAGAGCTTGATCTTTATTAATTATATAGCAGCACTTGGTGAGCTGACTTCATCAGTTCAAACTAATAGCCCACAGTTTCCAAACTGGGATTTTCTTTGCTGGGATGAAAGGTGAAGTCTGGCTTCCTGAGCACGTGAATCTACCTGTTAAGATGTGCCATAGCCTGTTAGACACTGGCTGCCTTAGCATGACTGTGTAACTTTGGCTATGCCTGTAAGAACAGTACTGCAATTTAGCTGTAAGCTATGCTTCCATCGTGAGACTGAACTCAGCTGTCCCTGCAAAGACTTTTCTTTTCCTTATGTGCTCCTTGGGCAGCAATGATGAGACTGGTGGGAGTGCTGTGGTGCTAAGATGCTGAGGATTTCTGTTGGATGATTTCCTGTGTCACTGTTTAAGGTAGAAGCTCTGCTCAGTTGGTTCTTTAGATCCGTTCTGCTAGTGTTAGAGGAGCTAGGCAAAATCTAAAATGATTATCAGCGAATGATTGAGATCGTAGTGAAATTATCCTTGCTCACCTCCACAAGCTTGCTCTTTCTCCCACATTAAGAATATATTCCAGTGAGGACTGAAATGACTAATCTGAATTGAGTCTAAATTGAAGTTACTTTCCTTTGCTCTAGCAGTGGCTAGTCTATGTGAGAAGGAGAATTACAACAGTTTTTTGTCATGTGTCCTACTGCAAGTAAGAGAGAAATCCAAGTTATTTTCTTGCCTTTTTAACAAGGGAGCTCGCTCATAAATTTAAATAAGGTAAACAGATCTGCTTGATGCCGTTGTCTGAACTACCTTATTAAACTATTTTTCTGTTACAGTTCATGATCTCCAGAGCTTTGGACTGGATAATGTAAGTGTTTCCAAGACACAGTGTCCCAGTTCTCTCAGTCTGTTTTCCTTTTGGATTTTCTTCCCATTGCCATGTTGGGATCCTAGTGTACTGAAAGCAGCTGAGGAAAATCTCAGACCTGCTTTTATACAGAGATCCGACGTATGTTCTGGGACGTCCTGTTGTCTGGCAAGCCTCTTTCCCTCTTCCTGAGGCCCCGTAGTGCTACACCCTTGGTTCTGAACCTGTGCTTCCCTGTCCCCTGAGGATGCCATTTGCACAGTAGCTTCTAGATCTGCGGGAGTTTCCCCTTGCCCTGGGAGCAAGGCAGGTGAAGCGCTGCCTGCCCTGCTGGGACCTTTGAGCGAATGGTGCTGCTGGGGCAGCCCGCTCTGTGGATGGGAGGGAAATCACCAGGATTTGGGGATTTCCAACAGGAAGGGGAGAAATTCCACAAAGTTTTTGGAATCTCCCACAGCTAATGAGAAGAGCAGGTGCTTTGCAATTTACTATGAAGAACTGCAAAATTAAGGGAGAACCTGGCTCTGTTCTGGAGCTGCTCTAAGAAAAAGATAAAAACAATTAACTCCAGGCCTCTTACCTTTAGCTGGGATACTATGCAGTTTGAATTATTAGCATTTCTGTTTCAGATCAATATGACACATTACATCAAGCATCTCTCATTTGGAAGAGATTATCCAGGCATTGTGAACCCTCTGGATGGGACAGACGTCACTGCACAGCAAGGTAAGAGCCAGCTGAGAGATATCTCCTGTCATGTATTTGTAATTAGTAAGTGTTATAAGAGAACAGGAGCAAAGTTCCCAGGCTGTAGTGAGAACCCTAGCAGCACTGCGTTTCTACAATGTACTCTTTCAGAAGCAGATCCCTTCATCTGGGACAAATCTGCCCATGTTTGTCCCCTTTCATTTTTCATGAAAGATACTGACCATGACACTTCGTGTGCTCCTGCAGAGATCAGTTATTTTTTTAGATGCACTAAAGTCTGCAAGTCTTTGCAAACATTTGTGTTGTTATTATATAACAAAGCTTGGAGAAAGAGGTCATTTGCATTGAAATGGTGTTAGGATTCTTATCTTACCTGAAAGTGGAGTTGTGGTAGGACTGAAGATATAGTTTGAAAAAAAGAGTAGAAGAAAAAGATTGTTGGTCAAATTTATGTTCATTGAGTGTCAGTTAGATTTGAGAAATCTTCCTTCAGTAGAAATTGGGGAATAATGTTCTCTTATGGGAATTTCATAAAGTTTCTCAGTGACTGCTGCCTTCCATTGTTATTAAGAGAACTAAAGGCACAGGCTGTCTCAGCTGAAAGAGTTCACTATTTTTTTCTCTCTCCATTGGTCAAAGTCTTTTTCTTCATCTCCTCATGTGATAAACACCATGTTTCTACACAAATAAGCATAGTGTTAATTAAGCTGATGTAGGATACCTATTTAGAATTGAGAATGTTTTCTTACAGTTTATGCTGTTAAATAAAAGAGTGTCCCTATGTAAGCGTAAGATTTTTCTGGAAAGAAGCTGAACTGGTAAATCTGTAGTAAGGTAACCCAGTTCAAAGAAGTTCTTCCACTTAATCAAAGTAAAAGAGCTGCTTCGTTTTATTTCTGTTTGGATAAGGAACAGGATCCACTTTGGAAAAAGGAAAAATAATGTTAGACATTAACATCATTCTCATTGAACACCTCCGGTAGCTATGGTACAATAAGATACTTGAGAAATTTCTCGGAAAAAAAAGAATCTGTGCCCGCTTGTCCTGTCAATTAAACTTTTAAAGCTCTTTACCATTTAATATAGTTGATTTTTCATTGTGTATCTCTGACTTTGCTTATAGCTTCCATGATGTTTCAGTATTTTGTCAAGGTGGTCCCCACAGTGTATATGAAAGTAGATGGTGAAGTAAGTACTTTTTTTTTTTTTCAATTGATGTGGGTTTTTTATGAATATCAAATATCTACATGTTATTCTTGTATCCGCTGCTGAAAGCTGAATGATCAAAATAGAAGGACTCTGAAGTACTGAAGCAAATTGGTGTCCAATATAAAGACTCAGACCTCTACCAAGGATAAATGCAATAGTAGTCTACGCATCAAAAATACAACTGTCAGAAAGAGAACACAGTTTTTACTGAGGGCAAAGCTGGTAGGCCGAGAGCAGAACCAGCAAGGCCAGCCTTGCAGAAAGGTGCCCTGCAGGCCTCTGTCATGGGTGAGCTGCAAGGAGGCCCCCAGCTGGGGCTCTGCAGATGTTGAAGGGGGTTGGAGCTGAGATCAGGAACAGCTTGTTCAGCTGTTCCTGAAGCTGTTCTTTTCCCAGCAAAGACCCCAATAGTCAAGCCCGGAGAGTGGACTAGATGTGGCCCTGTAGTAAAAGCAGACTTGTATTAGTGGAGCTCCTTGCAGACATTAAAACTGTGATTAAACGCAGCTCTCACTCAAATGGTTGGACAGGTCTGCTTGAGGTGCTCCACTGAGCTCTTGTTTCAGAAGCCTTTCCTATTCCTTGCTAACAAAACTGTGCTCATGTTTGTTTGCTACCAGGTGGTAAGGACAAACCAGTTTTCAGTTACACGGCATGAGAAAATAGCCAATGGGCTAATAGGAGACCAAGGTCTGCCTGGTGTATTTGTGCTCTATGAGCTTTCTCCCATGATGGTGAAGCTGACGGAGAAACACAGGTATGAGACTTTTTATTTCACATGCACCCTACACTGATTTTGGCTTTTTGCATAGCTTGAAACACAAGCCTCATTTAGATGCTACAGCGCAGACTCCTGAGATGATCCAAGCCCCTCACAGTCTGCAGAGATGAAGGGGCACTTCCAAATGCAGTTCCTGTCAGTGTAAAGACCTAAAGTGGATTTGGGGTTTTCTGCTATTACCTGAAGCAGTAAGCAGCAGTATCAAGATGGACAGGTAAATTGATTTGGTGAGCTGAAGTCTAATAAAATGGTTCATGCTTTACACTGATTTTCCCAAAGCCTTTTACAAACCATAAGAACCATCTCCTTTTGGTACTCTACTGCTACACCTTCTAGCGGGCTTCTCCTCTGGCAGCCTGAGGACTGGCTGTTGACACAGTTCTTCTGAAAACAAGAATGGAAGTTCTCCCTTTTGAGGAAAAGGAAAAGATGTCCCAAGTCTTTTCTTTCTTTTTCCAAAAACCCTTGCAAGCCTAAGATGCAAGTCTGAACTTTGGAGAAGGTTAGCAAGGTATCTCTTTATCCAGCATTAAACAACTTGGGAATTCCATTAATGGGAAGACCTGGTTTTATGTAGCATAACCACTTAATAAAACTGCAATTTCTTGTATTTCTCACTGTCCAGAGAATGTCTTACTAGCACCTATGGTGGCACCCACCCTGACCCTGTGTGTTTTTCTGCATTTCCTGTAATTTTTCTGTATGTTATAGTCAGGGTGCAACCTGTTTCTTCTTTTGGTGTCCTCAGTTAATCAGAGGCTTGTGGTTGCAGGGAAACAGTGTGCCTTGTGGCTGTCAAGGCTGACCACTCCTTCCTGTTGCTGATAGGGGTTATTTAATTGTTAAAATTGTTGATTGTTAGCTATTAATATTTATGCAGTATATATTCATGTAGTATAAGTAATACTTTTATAATTATGATTAGGTTGTATTAGTTGATTCTTATTCAGCTGTCTATTTAGCTGTCTTTTTGACATCTGAGCTCATGCTGGTTGTTGAAATTGTTTTCCTCATTTTAGGCCCTTTACACATTTTCTTACGGGAGTCTGTGCTATTGTTGGAGGCATATTTACAGGTATTGCACCTTTAAATCTTTTTTCCTCTATAGAGCAAACATTTTCCATCTTACTGTTCCTTAAGTCTGTATGGTTGGTGATGAGCCCATGTTTTCTGGGGTACGATAATTTCCACCTTCAGGAGGCATGTTCTGCAGAGCTATGGGAGAAGCATCAAAATGCTTTTAGCACTTCAGACTTTCAAGACTCAGCAGAAGTAGACCTTCATAGTATTTCCTTTCTCTCTACAAGACATTTTGTTTTCAATAATGCAGTCTTTTATGTACATATGAATGCAGTTGTACTTTTGGTCAGCCAGGGTCTGCAAGCAGGTAGGTGCTTTCAGGTGGAACCTAAGCTGATAAAATCCTTGAAGCCAAGCAGCCATGGTCAGATCCAGCCAGGAGATACCTGCATGCGATCTAGTTAGCAGACCTTGTTGCACCCAAGAAGCTCATAATTTCAAAAATGATTTGTATGACAAATGCGAGTGTCATCAAGCAGTGACATCCAGTTCATAGTGTTTGCTGATGTACATCATGTTTAGATTTTCTGTACTCTAGGGGACAGATCAAAACAGCTGTGTAATAATGTTTGTATTACAGCATTAAACTCATCCCACAAGTAGAAATATTTTCAAGGCAAAATGACCACAAATGACAGTCATCTGCAGAGATAACTGAAAAAATAAATAACAAGACCAAAAAATACTTACTATTCAGTAAGAGAAAGAAGTATCAATCTTAGCTGCTACTCTTTGAGTTTAAGTAGTATCACAATGTCTGGGTCTTTTTTGTGTAGGGTTAAGAAACTGCTTACTTGTTCCCTAGGTTAGTAATGCCAAATAAAAGAGAACAGAAATGGAAGCTTCAGAAAGATATTAATAACGTCTTTGTGGCACCCTGTTTTACCTCAGGTAAAAAAGAGGGAACTAAGCAAGAACTTGTCCTGTGAAAGCTTGTCTTAATGGAAGCAGGGTTGTCTGGAATTGCATAAGTCCCATTCTGAGATTTTTCTTGGTTGCAAGCAAGTAGTGAATTAACAGACTCTCCCAGAGCCTTGGCTGGAGACATCTGGGGAAAATACTGCATAAAGAACTAAGGGCATCAGTCTATTTTCTGTTCGTGTCCTTGCTTAGCACACATTGCAGTGTGCCCTAAAGGGCATCCATAAAGGGAAGTATGTCCTTTTGTTATATCCTTTATTGCATAGACGGATTTACTTTTATAAGTAACTGAAACTGAATTCTTTCCTTAAAAGAAACTGAAATGAATATGAAATACAAAGTATTGCTTGGCCAGCTATGTCAGAGCATGAAACAATCTAACCTTTCTAAACTGAACTTCCTCTCCAAATTCTTCTCACTCATCAGTAAGCACATGCAGCTTGGCTTATCTTATCTTTGCTACTGTCAGAGGAATCTTCCTCTGGAGAAGTATGACTATATCTGCCCCTGCAAGCTGGATTTTGTCTCTCCTAATGAGTTGAGGACCTTTATGCCTCTGAGCAGCCACAGCTGTTTCCTCTTTTTACACTGACAGAAGGGTTTGTGTTTTCTTTCCCTGGAGCTGTTCCCTCTTCAGGGAAGATCTGGATTGATTCACGTGTTTTCTCCTTCTAGTTGCAGGATTCATTGACTCCTTGATTTATCACTCAGCACGTGCCATCCAGAAGAAAATTGAACTTGGGAAGACAACATAAATAAGCAATGACCTCACTTTTCGGGGAGGAGAAAAAAAAAAAAAAAAAAAAAAAAAAAAACTCTAAGGAGAGCTAAACAGATTTCTTTTTTCAAAATGCAAGTGATTTTGTGTGTGTGCACAAGAGAGGAGGTTTGGAATTACCAGATGGCCCCAACAACTCTTAAATTACTGTCTCGTCATTCTTTGTTTGCTGTTGGTTTGTGGATGGAACACCTTGAACCTTGCTGCTGCAGAGATGCATTAGCCATCTTGGCTGGCTGTACAGACCCTGTTGTACCACCCCTTCTGTGTCCGTCCGTGTTCATCAAATTTGTCTCCCAAAAGAACTGCTGGAGATACCGCATGGTGATGGTCTCCAGGAATAAGGTACTATATTGGCATGAAACCTGGAGCTGATTGAAGTTGCCATGAAAAAAAAACTTTCTGGCAACACCATCTATCTGTTGTCTTTATTTTCTGTTTGTTAACAAGGGTTCTGAGCGGGCTTCAGCACATGCCAGGTCTCTGTGAAGACCTGCTCTATCCCTTGTACTTTTCTACTGACAGGGCTGAGTGCTGTGGCCAGAGCTGGCACACAAGCTGTGCTTCCGGCTCCGCGGGGTACTTCTCTGGCTGCTCCAAACCACTCTTTTTATGAAAGATTCAAGTTGATGTTTCAGTAAAAAGCAAAAACAAACAAACTCCACCATTTGCAGTTTTGATTAATTTTTAGGTTGGATTATGTTTTTCACTTCCTCTCTGTTTCTATTTTGTACTAAAGTTAAACCTCTGCGGGTTTTGGTCAAGCATTAGAAGAACAATTAAACTAATTTATTTCAATCAGTCCTGGTACTAAATTGGTACTGACCTGTACTGTGGCAAAATATATAGGTGTATCATGATGCTGAAGGTTTCTTTTTTCTTTTTTTCTTTTGAATGCTCTACACAAGTGAGTAAAGTGCTTAGTGCTGAGGCTGGAAAAAGACACTACACTATAAAAAAAATGGAAGACAAGGAGCAAAAAGAAAAAAAAAAAGTGAATCCTTGTCTCATTCTGAGGCAAAAGAGGCTCATTGCTGTGGAAATTCAGCTCTGGTTTAGCTGAGTTTCTTGTATTTGCTCTAAACCTAGAGCAATTTAGCCAGTTTGGCTTTTGCAGTGCAGAAACAAGCGTCAAATGATGCAGAGAGGAAGTCATTTTTAAAACTTTGAGAATAAATATACTTAATTTGAAAGTCGTATTTGCTTAATTATTTGAATTTATCTTCGAAACAGCGTGTATAGAAGTTTTCAAGCAGAGAGAAGCAATTTGCATTGTGATTATCTCCATCCTAGAAGAGAGGGGAAAAAAGGGTTTGTAAAAAATACTTTTGGAACAGAGGTATTTAATAAATCCACCAGGTGATCCTGACTACTCTGGCTTGAGGAGAGAGAAGCATATAGCGTCTATTATAAGGAGCAAGAAGTGGTCTGAACAGCTCCAGCCCGTTGACCACACAACAGAGAACACAGCTTTATAATTAAATTTTCAAGAATAACAAAGAATGTGAAGATCAGGGAAATAATGTACTAAGGGTTTCACCAACAGTTCAGCTGCTTCCATCATGACACTGAAGGCCACTCAGCACTTGGAAAAAAGAAAGGAAAGACGGAAGGATAAGCACAAGAATTGCAAGCTGTGGAGAGGAACTGAATAAGAAGGAAGCGAGGGCTGGCTGTTGGGAAAGGAAATTCCCAGAGCAGACAAAGGGCAGCTCAATCTTACTTATTTTTTTCCATATGAAATGCTCACAGAGCCTTAAATAGGAAACAGAAAACTCATCCAGCCATGAAGATTCTACCTGAAGAGGCAGAAATGAGATGGAATAGTTCATACAGGGAGTAATAGGGATTTTTTTTTTTTTTCTTACGAGATGGGAGCTTTTAAGTAAGAAAGAGATCTGGGGCTTTCAACACTCTCTGAAACACTTAAGTTGCTAATTGAGGTAGTGGTGAAAAGCTCAGTCTGGTTCAAGGACAAGGACATTGATGTTTGCAATTTAAAGCAGGAAACTGCAAACCGCTGCCGTGGTAATTCCATCCCCATGAGAAGATGGGATTGTGGCTGTCTGGGTCGTCCCATGGCAGGCAGGTTTCTCAGAGCACACCTGAAAGGCTGTTTCTTGAATTTTGCTGGCAAAGGCAAAATTCATACTTGGGGTGCCCTCCCATGCGTCAGCAAAGCACCTTCTGCAAGCATTTTTTGTGGAGGGGATCAGTGTTTGCAAAGTAACGTTGCCCAGAAAGCAGCTCACTCCCTCTCTGCTCCCCTTGAGGATGGCAGAGCCGTCAGGTAAAGCTGCCTTGCTCTGGGTCAGGAAAACTCCTTTTGGGCTCCATGGTGTGGAATCTCTTTGTATGGACCAGCCCTGAGACAGATCATGCTGCCTTTTCCAAGCAGAAGGAGTAGGAGCTAAAAAGTGAATAAAATTAACATTAACAAGGGCTTGATTCACACCAAGTTTCCAAATTTATTCAACCTAAGATTCTTTGAACAGGAATTCTGCCATCATCCCACTTTTGCATGCTTGATTTTTCCTCTATCTTAGTCTTTTTTATTATTGTTTAAAAGTACTTCACTGGTGATAAAAAAACAGGAACCGAAGATGCCCCTCCCTCCACCTGCCTGGTGAACCGACCTGAAACCTCCGCGGACGTCACCGGGGGTGGAAGCGCCAGCTCTCCCCCAGGGCACTCCCGGCGCTGCCCTGCGGGCAGAACTAGCAGCGGGTGCTGTGCAGAGGGCTGGGGGTAGAGCTGGTTTTGGGGGTTGCCAGCGGCCCTCGACCTGCCCTATGCAGAGCGACCATGTGTGACGTGGGGTGCGTGGAGGGCCACGTGCGGCCGCTCGCGGGCTCCGTCGTGTCCCCGGTCCCTCCCAGCCGGAACAACCCGGCGCAGGGCCGAGGGCTGCTGGCAGGAGCACCCGTGGGAGAGGCGAGCGAAGGGGCTGGTGCAGCTGTCAGCAGGTTCAGCAGGTGTCTGCCAGGTCTTGTGCTGCCACTCTGGCTTCAGGTTCTTGGAATCGGGTCATTCGTAGAAAAAAATTCTGCCTTCAGCTGCGAGTTTCTTGATGAGGCTGAATTCAATATCGGCATCATGGACCTTTGTCCGGCGGAAGGCTCCCGAGTAGCGGTTTTCTTCCCAGTAGTGATGCCAGTTCCCTCGGGGATCTGCTCCAAAGCCGAACACAGACACCTGCATGCGCATCAACAAGAACGGTGGTGAAACAGGCACGCCATCTGCAAGGCACACAGGGCCTGCCCTTTACCCAGTCTTTGTCTGTGCAACTTGTAGCCTACTGAGGCCAGAGTGGGAGAAGCGATCACTTGGCATAAAGCGCAAGGACCCGGGGCTTTCACCAGTGATGGGGTTGCTCCCAACCCCAGCTGGTCAGGAGGAAGCTGCGAGTTTGGTGCAGGTGAGTGAGGCAGCCGGGGCAGCAGCGTCTTGGAGGAACATGGCAGCCCTCCTGCAGGATTGCCCTGCTTGTGGAGGCAGGACAAAGCTCAAATTGCAGCCTGTCGTGGTGGCCACCACCCACCACCGCTGGAGACGTGGGGTGGAGAGCTTGGTAGGCTGTGTGCTGCGTGCAGGGGGTTTCTCTCTGCATGCGTTGTTACCCCAAAGAGCAGCATTCACTTATAGCGGGGCAACAGGAGCAGGGCTGTAGCCACAGGGCTTTGTGTAGGATTTTTCAAAATTTGGCTGAACAAACCCCTGAGCAACCTGTCTTGATGTTGGCCCTAGCGCGGGCAGAGAGCAGAAGATCCCTTCTGTGCTCTGTACCCGCAGAGAGCACACGCTGAGCCCGTCGCACCTTACAGAGCCCGCAAGGCCCCAGAGCCGCTCGTGGTGGCGACGCAGCCGTGCTGGGCGCTGGGGCTGCGCTGCCCCGCGGCGTTTGGGGCTGCGCCCCCGCTGCACTCACCTGCTGGCAGGTGTGCAAGGCGAAGAGCAGCGCGGTGAAGCCCGTGGAGGGGTACTTGCCGCGGTGCTGCGTCCAGTTGTCGTGGATGTACTTGAGGAAGGCCGGGCTCAGGACCCGCACCTGAGCGGGCGAGCAGAGCACACAGCAGTCAGTTTGCTACAGTGCTACAGACAGGACAGCCACCCCCGACACCACCCAGGTGATGCCGGGGAGGGCACCAGCCTTCCCAGCCCCTCTCTTCCACATGGGAGCGCTGCCTGCCCCGGCGCTGGCCCAGGAAGAGGAGGCAGCGGCTCCTTTTAGCTTGTACTGCTTTATAGCCATGCTGGTTCTGGTGGCCACCAGCCCCTCATTCCCCATTGCCTCAACAGCCCCAGCACACGGGGCAACTGGGCACCCACCCCTGCCAGCCCAGGCCCCAAGCAGGGACTGCAGGTTGGGGGGCTCCCCAGACATCAACCAGCTCTCACCTTGCTTCTGTCAGCTCTGATGAACTGTTTGACTCTCATGTATGTGCTGAAAAAGTGACAGGACATTGGTGAGCAGGAGGCCAACCTGCACCATCGTGGGAGGAAAGCAGCTTCCCTGTGGGCCTTCCCTTCAGAGGCACATGGTCTTTAGAGGACTGCTGTGATGTCCAGCTCCATGGCACACGGCAAGTCCACAACCTGCCAAACCTGCCCAACAGTGTGGCCATGGCCTGGTCTGGCTCCCCCAGGCTCCAGCAGTGTTTGAGGGATGGCAGAGCCCTGCACCACACTCCCTCCATGCCCTTTCCCAGTGGAGAAGGACATCCAAGCCAGCCAAGGAACCAGACTGGAAGACCCACGTCAAACCCCCAGCCACTCGGCTGGGACAATCTCCATCTCAGCCATGGGCCACCCGAGCCTTGCAGGGAAGGGCTGGCCCTGGCTTACACCAAGCACAGGGCGGAGAAGCCAGAGCTGATCCCAGGGTGCTCTGAGCCCTTCCTTCAGCCAGAATAACAGGGCCCAGAGCGCGACCTGCTTCCCCAGGGCAAATGGGCCTCCCTGCATCATGCCCACCGCATCTGGCACAAGGGACATGGCCCTGCCTGCCCCCAGAGACCAGGCCGCACATGGTGGCAGGAGGCTACGCACTGTGTGAGTTCTCCCGTGGAAAAGGCACTGGCCATCCACTTGAGGTCCAGAGGCTTAAAAGGGACGAGGATGAGGTGGACACCAGGCCAGAGATCCACTGCGCTTTCTGGGTACATGAAGTGATGGGTCGTTCTCATGCCGACATCCACCTCAAAGCCTGTTATCTTTGCTCTGTTCATCCTAGGGGAAAGAGTTAAGAGGAGTCCGAAAATGAAGCCACACACCATACGGGCCCATTTGGATCCTGAGGTGCTGGTCCTGACGGACAAGAACTCGGATCTGTCCTGGCTAGCAAGCGAGGGAAGGAGGCCCAGGCCCACAGGGGCCTGGTGCGTGCTTAGGGCCTGACTTCATCTTGGTCATCAGAGAAGCGAGGAGCATGGCAGGACCCGGGCACGGGCCCTCCTGACTACCCAGAGAGCTGCTCCTGCGGGGAGTGATGCGCTCGGCTGCTCCTCGCCCTTGCACGACCAGCAGGGGCTGGAGGTCTTCAGGTTAAGGATGTCCCCTCCGGATTACGGGTGCTCCAGATAAAGGATGTACCCTCACGAATCACTCACCTTGCTGGAGGACGCGGGGGTTTGTGGCGGTGCCTAGGCTCTCATGGGGCTGGCCGTGGCTTGGCACTGGCTGTGGTTCCCAGAGGGGACAGAGCAGGAGCCGGGCTGGGCCAGCCCAGGTCCCCTGGGTACACTCACCTCAGCACCCAGTCGTGGGAGTCGATCCGAGGCCCATGGCGGGATCCTTTCAGCCACCCGGAGTTTCCCACCACAGCACAAGTCCGGCACCGCGCTGGGGCCCACGTGCTGCTGGTCGGGGATGGGAGGACCATGAAGAGGTGCTGGATGGCGGCCTGGAGCCGGGCTCTGCTCTGGGAGCCCTGCAGCTTCTAGCGGAGCAGAGACAGGTTGGCATCAGCCCCACAGGCCCTTCCCAGAGCAGCAACAGTTCGACACCGGCTCAACACTCACCAGCCACCACCGGACAACATCGGAGGAGAGGTCCTGGGTCTGCGCCGTCAGCAGCGGCCCCACAGATGCGTCGTAGTGAGCGTTAAACCAGGCCGAGCTGTTGATGCTGATAGCGCACTGGGGCTCCAGGCGGGCTCCGAGGAGAAGTGGGGACCAGAAGAAAACGCCGATGCTGGCCACAGGGGCTCGGAAGCACCGCCACAGAACGAGCACGAGGCCCAAGACCACGAGTGTCCGCTTCCGGCACAGCATCCCTCATGCCACCTGCAGCAGGAGGTTTCAGGGGGCTCCACAGGCAGGAGCGGGGCCCCTTCCTCCCTGCTCGGCCTCCCAGGACCCAGCTAGGACGCTGGGCTGCAACAGCCACAACCTCCCATGCCAGCGTCATAAATACTAATTATTTTCTTAAAAAAACAGCAAAATGATCCTATGGCCCCACTGTGCCCTGGCGGGCAACTGAAATATCCTGCTAAGATTTTCTTTTCAAGACCAGTCAACAGCTTTATTGCTCTGGTTATTCAGCCTGGGATGCTTCAGCCCAGGCTTCTCGTGCCTGCTAACCGCAAGGTTTTGCTTTTCAGCAGCCAGTTAATGTGGGTGGAGAACCAAGGGGGGCAATAGCTGTGTGTGTGTGTGTGTGTGTGTGCACGTGCATCAACTTTTCTTAAAGACACGCATATGAGAGTGAACCATTGCTCTTGCCCTCCCTCTGGCCCCAAATACACTCACATAAACCTAAAATCAGAGGGAAACGGGCTGTCTTGGCCTCACAAAGATCGTAAGTGCTCAGCCTGCCTTTTGCGGGTGAGCCCTGTACAAGGAGCTGGTTCCAGGGCCAAGGAGAGACGGGAGAAGCAAGTGGGACCATTCAGAAGCAGCTCGTGGCCACAGCAAGTTTGGGCCTCAGCTCTGCATTTGAGAAACTGAGGGACAGAAAAGACCTCCTGCCCTTGACAGGAGTGCTGGGCCTCTCCTCCAGCCCCCGTCTTCTCCTTTCCTGTCAGGACCCACCTGAACGGGGACAAAGCTGAAACCCCCTTAGGGCACGAGGCCAGAGCAGACCCGATGCTCACAGAGCCCTCCGAGTCCACCAGGGGACCCCACAGGTAAACGTTAAGTTCCTTTCTCCACCCTAAACATATTCTGCACCTTCTGCAGCACCGACGTACCTGCTCTGCTTGCTGTGGGATCCAACCAGCTTCCCTCAAGAGTGGCCCAGGAGGTGCCCGCTCTACTGCCAAAGCCACCGCTCCGTGCGGTCCCAAGCGCTGGAGCAAAGAGCAGCAGCAGCAAAAGGAGACGGGAGCAGTTTGAACGGCGCCAGCCCTCCCTCTGGAGCCTGCCCTCTGCAAACCTGCCCTTTCAAAACCGGCTGTGTCACTTCTTGTTGAAGCGGAAAAAAGCCACGAGCACAGCGGAAATGCAGTCGCTCCTGCACAGCAACGCGCTGGCGGCCGGGCCCAGCACAGCCGCGGGGAGCAGGGCGTGGAAGAGCCCCGTGCTTCTCTTGCTTGTGGCCACGGATTTCTGGTTTAATCTTCTACCCTCCACCTGCAACCACAAGCTTTTGATGTCATGGAGGCAAAAAGCACACGCTGGTCGTGTCCCTGAGGCGAAGAGCCAGCGGAAAAGGCTGTTTTGGGTCCTTAAGGAGCCTCCAGGGCTATTAAACCCGCAGTTGCAGGAGGAGGATGAGCCAGCTGGCGGCTGCACAGCCGGCGCTGGCGGCTCCATTAAGTCGAGAGCCGGGGGACGAGGGTGGCGTAGTGAATATTGCATGAAGCTCTTCCCAGTTACCAGAGCGAGGTGGCCGCTCACCGCAGGGCTCAGCAGGGGCACGGACCGGCACGAGGAGGCGGACAAGTGCCCGTAGTGACATGGCTGGAGCGGGATGGGCAGCAAGCAGGAAGCCCCTCTCGCGCTCTGCTCCCGTCCCGCAGCACTGAGGGCACAGCCCAGCCCTCGCTCGTGGCTGGCACATCCGTAGGACGACCACTGCCGCCGTGCCGCCAAACCCACCTGCTCCACATGGGAGCCCCTGGCACCGCGCAGGGGAGACCGGGCCAAGCTGTGCTCACAGCGGTGCCCGTGGGCCGGGCGCACCGTGGCCGCGGGCTGCAGCCCTCCCCAGTCACAGCCAGATCCTCCTTGGTGCCCAGGACCCCCAGCCCAGGGCAGGCGGCCCCATGGCTGCCCCATGGCCCTCACCTTCCCGCAGGATGCGCAGGGCCAAGCGATGCAGGCACTGCCAGGCCGGGCAAGCGGAGCTCGACCTCCACGCGCTGCCCCCACGCAGAAGGCGCCAGAGCCGCCGTGACAAGAGGAAGTGATGCCCCGAGGCAGGGAGGAAACCTGCGCCGCCGGGCTGCCTGCACTGCTTCTCCCTCCCCGGCGGTTCCCATCCTCCTCCCAGCCCAGGACCCCGGCCGGAACTGGCTCCCCCGCGTCGCAGGGCCTCTTGGCACCGAGGAGCAGGGCTGGCTGTGTCCCGTGAGGAGCGGGGCCGGCTGTATCCCGTAAGGAGCATGGCCGGCTGTGTCCCGTGAGGAGCAGGGCCGGCTGTATCCCATAAGGAGCAGGGCCGGCTGTGTCCTGCGAGGAGCAGGGCCGGCTGTGTCCCGTAAGGAGCAGGGCCGGCTGTGTCCCATGAGGAGCAGGGCTGGCTGTGTCCCGCAAGGAGCAGGGCCGGCTGTGTCCCGCGAGGAGCAGGGCCGGCTGTGTCCCGTGAGGAGACCGGCCGGCTGTGTCCCGCAAGGAGCATGGCTGGCTGTGTCCCGTAAGGAATGAGGGCCGGCTGTGTCCTGCAAGGAGCATGGCTGGCTGTGTCCTGTGAGGAGCAGGGCCGGCTGTGTCCCATCTGGAGCAGGGCCGGCTGTGTCCCGTAAGGAGCCTGGCCAGCTCTGTCCCATGAGGAGCGCGGCCGGCTCCGTCCCGTCACAGCGGATGCCATTCCTCGTCCCCAGGGGCTGGAGCAGGGCTCGGGGCTTGGGCTGGCCCTGCACCTCAGCCGGTGCTGATGCCCTTTGCTGCAGGGGCTGTGGGCAGCTGAGGCAGAGCCAAACCCCAGCCAAGGGGGTTTGGCTCTGCCTGGGGTAAACCCTTCACATTTTGGGGCACTGAGGTGTCTTTGGCAAACACCACTCTGCCCCAAAGAGAGCCTGGACCATTCTTGTTGGCACCTTTCCCTCATGCGAACTTGCTCTGCTTCCCAGGCCTCAGCAGAGGGGAGTCCCAGAGCCCAGGGACGGGGGGGTCTCCAGCTAAACTGGCACAGCCCTACGGTGTCTGCAACACGTTGCAGAGAGCCAGCCACAGCCCGGCCCTGGCTGGCACACAGCCACCCACGACAGCAGGGAGCCCCTCCGCGTCGCAGCCGGCCCCTCCAGCAACGGCCTCCCGGGCTCCCTGTCCTGCATGCCCTGAGCTGCCAGCCCCCCATCTGCCTCTAAGAGATCTGGCAGTGTCAGCACCAAGAACTGCCCCTGCCCAGGGAAAAAGCCACTGGGAAGGCAACAAGCTCGTCCAGCACGATGACAGCAACAAAAAGATGACGACATTCCCAGTTCTTCAGTCAGGAAATTCAACATAAAAATGCCCCTCTGAAGATGGAAGAAGCTGCCTGGTGTGATACTCCTCCCCTGCCCCAACATGTCATGGTGGTACAATTCAGTCTCTACCAAGGGGAATACCAGCAATATGGGGATCTTGACAGCCTTGACCACATAGGCAGGGTTTTTTTGACTGGATTTTGACTCAGAAGTGGACAGAAGAAGCATGTGAAGTAAAATTCAGAAATTAGAAAATTACATTCCATGGAAAAAAAAGCCATGCAAACTGAACTGAGTCATTCTACCCTGAAGGGAGGTTGGGCCTCTTGGGCTACTTGCTCTGATGTCTGAGATGAGGTTAGGTGCTTGAAAGAGAGTGACAAATAGAAGGACGCTGCAAACACAAACTAGAACAGTCCTGCAAAGCACAGAGCACTGAAGAGCTAATATTTATTAGTGATGGCCCTGGGAACCTCTCCAGCTGTCCTCCAAGTCTAGGCACTGATGGAGCATTTCCCTGAGGTGCTACAGAGCAGATTTTCTCGAGCACTGGGTCCAGAAACCTGGGTGGGAGGAATCAAGGGCAGCACAAACGCTAAGTGGTGCTGACTCCACAGGACTCGCTTGCATTTGCCCACTGTGGAGCTGCGAACACACTCTGTCCTCAGCAAGGCTGCTGCCCTCCAGGAGTGCTTCTCGGGGGGTTGCAAGCAGGGCTGTGGCATGGCTCTGCTCTGTTGTGTTTCCGTTAGCACTACCAGGGCAGAGAAGCACTGCAGGACACACAGCACGGACATGGTGAGGCAGGAAATGGGGGAGTTCTTTGCCTTGCAGCTGAATGTGGAGGCAGGTGACAGAAGTCCAGAGTGACAGCAGAGCCTAGGAGGGCTGTGTCCTTCATGGGGACCTGGATGGGTTCATGTGGTGGTGATGGCTGGGCTCAGACCTGCAACATGGCTGAGGAGCACACAGCTTCCTTCAAGCTCTCCTGTTGGCTATCCCGAGTTTGCTGGCAGCCATCACACACACAGGCAAGTCCTCAAGAGCTTAGCACCGTTTAAATTGACATTATGATGTGGAGTGCTGGGCCCTGGTCAGCACTGCTGGCAAGAGAGGCATCTTCTGTGAGAGCCTGGAACCGCGGGCAGGCCATGGAGAAGAACAGACATATGGGGCAGCAGACAAGAAGGAGGCAGGCCGGAGTGAACCAGTGCTCCCGGCTTTCTTGGCCCCGGGAGCCCTCTGCAGACGGGAAGTGGGAGAGTTGCATTTTATGCATCTGACCAGCTCTTTCTTCCTGACTAGAAGCAGCTCCTATTCATTGAGGATATGAACAAATGAAGCTGGGAAGACACCGCATCTATGAGGCTGTCCTTCAATCCATCCTTTCTGTGGGGAGAAAGGAAAGAAAAGAAGCTGTGAATACGGCACAAGGTTTGAAAGGCAAGGGAAACTAGCTGAAAATAGCTCCATCTAGTTGCTCGAATAGCCCTGCCTCAAGGCAGGAATATGCAGGCAAACACTTGGCCTCATGTGAGTCAGGTCTTCATCAAGGTAAGTCTGACAGTCTTACAAAGGAAAATCTTCAGCCATCCCCAGCTCTGTGGCTGGTTACTCTTCTATAAGGGCTTGGCAAGGCATTTTTGCATGCAACTTTGATACAGGGTGGGCAGGATGGAAGCCAGGACTGGAGGTCCTCTCTGCACCATCTGAGTGAGGCAGGTGTCTAGTTTGCCGCATGCTCAGTCTTTAGAGATTATTCTAGCCCTACAGAGCTATAGATGAATAAAGCAATCAATCACAGAACCCCTTGAGATCATAGCCAGAAACAAGCCAGAGCAGCGGTTGACAGGACTGAACCTGAGTGCTCAGCAGGACGCTGTGGTGCTGGAAGAAAAGGAGGAGTGAGTGGAGAGAAATATCATACAGAACAATGGAAAAAGCTGCACCTGCACACAGCACTGAGACCACTCCTGGCAGCTCACTAGCTGTTAATACCAGGGCTGAGGACCCACCTTCCTTGGAGAGAGCCAAAAATAGATGATGAGTGGTATCCAATGCCCCTGAAGAAGGTGGCTGCCTGGGGTGGGCAAGCAAGCTGCCATGGGTGAGGAGAATGGCCAGGCCATGAGCAATGGCAGGCAAATATAGTGGCATCTGTCCAGACTGTGGAGAATGGAAACAGTGGGATGTAGTGTCTGCACAGGGAGCAGGTTGCCCAGGTACAGCTAGGAGTTTGTGCCAAGGAAAAGACAGAAGATGGAAGTCAGAGAGGTGCAACATGTACGAGACAAAGTAAGAGATGGATGGGGAGGAGAGACAGTCAGATGCAAATCCCAGAGCCATTCTGCACGTGTAGTTTCACTCACCCACCAGTTGCTGTCCTCCTTTTCAGATACCACAATGATCTCGCCTGTACGGAAAGTCAGCTCATCTTCCCGGTCAGCAGTGCAATCATAGAGAGCTCGGACCCTGCGGAGCAGCAGTCTGTTCTGCAAGCAGGAGATGGACATCACTAAGCCAAACCTCTTCTGCCACCAGCTTCATCCAAAATAGCTTCTGTGTCTTGATCACAAGGCCCTTGATCTGGGACCCCAGTTACCTCGCAGCAGTTGTACTTGAAAGTTGTGGGTGCTGCTAAGTTTGTTTTACACCAAGTAACCCAAACAAGCTCCCGCTAACTGGCTTTGCATCATAGTGTTAGCAGGCAGAAGGATGTCACCTGGATCACAGAGAAGCAAAGCCAGTGCATACATGGATACTTCCTCCAAGTCCAAAAGTACGACCTGAAGTCATCCACATGTCTTTTCTCCAAAGAGCCTATGGGGATTTTGGCTAGTAGTAAATAACAGCAATCTCCATAGGTCTAACATTCACTAGGAGGGTCTAGCCATGTCTGTGCCTTCCCAGCACATAGTTAAGACCTGTCAATGCTGCAGAATCATGGGAGAAGTGGTAGGAAGAGAGTTTACTAGGTCAGACTCCAGCTCAGTACAGAGAGAGATGATAAATCTGGGCAAATGTAGGAACCGAGTTGAGCAGACCCTGGCTGCTGACCACCTACCAGACTGCTCCTCCGAGGAAGAGGGGGTGGAGCATCCTCAGCATGCACAGAACATGGATCTGGCTCCTGGAGAGACTGGTGTGGACCAGGTTGTCCCACTTTCCCAGGGCCAGGTATTCGAAAGGAGCCTGTTGCCTTCAGTGCACCTAAGACATAAGCAGGCTGGTCATGACCCCCACCTTTCATCACAGGGTGAACAATAGCAAGCACCACTCTGGCACCACCATTGGGCATGGTCCTGCTCCATGGCACAGCATGCACAACAAGTACCCCATCAGACTGGGAGCTGCAAAGGAAGAGTGGAGCAGAGGGCCTGGGAAAGGCACAGAGAGGGGCAGTGGGGAAAGAGGATGTGGTGGTGAGGAAGCAAAAGGAAAGAGTGTAGATTAGGGTGAGATAAGTGGTTGTACTGGGAACTGGGCCAGCTCCAGGTGCCCTGAGAGCTGCCAGCACCAGGGGAAGAGGATGGCTGTTGTGGGACGAGTGCTCGGCACCCTCTGTCCCCAGCACTGCCCATGTGGCTGAGCTCTGCAGGGAGGAGGTTATTTCCTAGCAGAGACAGCCTGGCTCCTTGGGGCTCCAGCAGGCCAGACCCTCAGTCTGAAACGCTCAGCGCTGCACCTGATGGTGCTCAGCCCTTTTATTGAAGAGCCACTGCCTCAGCCCCCTGCAGAGAGGGGACATCGCTCTGCCATGGGCACCTATTAAAACAAACACACTGTCTGAAAGACTGGGACAGGGTCATGAACTTCTTCACATTCAGCCTCTCCAACGGCCCTGTGACCCATAGAAGAGGCCAGGTCCCATCTAACCTCCTGGATGCTGAGAGCTCCTCTTGTGTCTCAGCTGTGGGCACACAGTTCACTGCTACCTCACATTTCTCTCTCCCAACCCAGAGTTCAAGCAAGAGGTCTTACAGGCCTAGTCCATGAAGAAGGCCCTCAGGCCTTGCAACAACAGTGAAAATCACCCCTGATTTCTGGAGAAACTTCCCTCACCAAAGAACCCACAGGCAGGAAAAATCCAGCCTCTAAATGGGAAGAATGAACCAAAGATGTATGGAAGAGATCCTGGGCTGCCAACGGGTGCTTTAATCTAGATCAAGTGTAGTGGTTCCCCTCTGATCTGGCCCAGTGCACGGCTCACACTGGAGCCCACGGTAACTTGGGGTTTGGCCTCTAGTCCTCCTCCCCTGCAGCTGAGCTGGGAGCCAGCTGAACCACAGCACCAGTCTGTCCTTAGCCTGGACCTCCATCCTTAGGAGGTTTAAAGGCTCAACTAGACACAGCCACAACCAACGTGACCTGGTGTGGGTGATTGCCCCATTCTGAGAGGGTGATGGCATGGTGACCTCCAGAGGGTCCTTCACATCAGCAATGCCAATCCCCAAAGCACAGTAGGCTCCCTTGCTCTTCCTGATCCACGTTTTTCATTACCTGAAGTCAGGTTGACTTGACTTGGTGGCTCAGGACTAAGTGGTACCCAAGGCACTGGTTCGGAGGATGTGCGCTTGTGCTTGGTGCTCAGAACCAGGGGTGGGATCCTTCCGGTTTTTGTGCCCTCTGTAAAGACAGATGTGCTGGTAAGAAAGGGTAGATGGCCCTCCTGGGAAGCTAAACACAGAGCAGGTACAACTTGTGACTCAAAAGCAAGCTGACACCAAGCAAGGCTCCTAGAAGCAAAAACCCAGGCAGAAACCAGCAGATACTTTGGCAGTTATACTCATTTCTCTGCTTGCACACCTGACTTGAGAAATGCATCAAGTTGGAAACACAACTGGGGCATATTTAAGAGAAGCCAGCAAGGATTTGGTAAATCTCCTGGAAAGCAGGATGTCTGGACTGACCAAAGAAGGGCTGGGCAAGGACAGCAGGAGGGAATTTTGCTAAGGACCAGCACTGCAATACTGCTGCTGCTTCTAGTAGTTTTGTGTTTCCAATACTGTTTCTAAATTGTGTCTTTATATTGTTTTCAGTTTTGGGCCCTGCACTACAAGAAAGACATTGAGATGCTGAAGTGTGTCCAGAGAAGGGCTACAAAGGTGGTGCAGGGGCTGCAGCACAGACCTTACGAGGAGCGGCTGAGGGAGCTGGGGTTATTCAGTCTGGAAAAAAGGAGGCTCCGGGGAGACCTTCTCACTCTCTACAACAACCTGAAAGGAGGTTGTAGTGTGGTGGGGGTCGATATCCAGAATAACTATGGATATGACAAGAGGAAATAGCCTCAAGTTGCACCAGGGGGAAGTTCAGGTTACATATTAGGAAAAATTTCTGCACAGAAAGAGTAGCCAAGCATTGGAACAGGCTGCCTGGGCAAGTGGTGGTGTCACCGTCCCTGGCAGGGGTCAAGAAAGGTGCAGATGAGGCACTTAGGAACATGGTTTAGCAGGCACAGTGTTGAAGGGCTTATGGTTGGACTCGATCTTGAAGGTCTTTTCCAACCATAAGGATTCTATGATTCTGTGAATCTTCAGGAGGATATGGTGTGTATCCTAAGATATGCTTGTAGGGGATCTGAGGATGAGCATATTCCACACTGGTCTGCAAACTCCACGTGGGGATCAGTGCTGGGAAAAGCCAGCCAACACCGACTAGTGTTCCTCCCTCAAGGAGAACAGAACTGCACCCTGCGGTGCAGGACAACCCCTCACACAGTCATGTGCAGCCCAAATGATCCTGATCTGATGGAGCAATGCTGCGGGGGCGCCAGGTCCTGACCCTGCCAGCCCATGCAAGCTTCCCACACCACGCTCTTACCTGGGCTTGCCCACGGGCGTGGGGTGGGAGGGGCGTAGGAGGGGGCTGGTGGTATGTCCAAGCTGCTGAGGTGGGTGGGTGACACACAGGTGTCTGGCCTCTTCCCCTGGGGCACCGTCCCTGCTGCCTGTTGCTTGGAAGCAGGAGCAGGTGGATGGTAGTAGTTCTGAGGGCGCGTAGGATGCTCCTTCTTCAAAGAACCCATCTGAGAAACAGGCATTTATTTGCACATTAAAGGGAGCATACAGAAGGCAAGAAAGGCTAGGGCGCTCAACAAGAGTCTTCAACCACTCCAGAGTGATGAGAATGGGAGGCAGCAGTGATACACATGGCGCTGCTACATGACTGGGCTAGAGGCCACGATTGCCCCATGGGGCTGGCAGGGAGACAGAATGCAATAGCAGTGTGGCACTGCCATCACAGGACAGCTGGGACCACCAGCACAGGTCACTGAGCTGCCTGGGGCTGTGCGACAGTGACAGACCTGGCTCCTGATCACCTCAAACTACCCCAACAACACAAGGCCTGGGCCACAGACACATGCCTGAGGAGACACCGGGAGGAGGAGGAGGAGGAGGAAGGAAGAAGGAGGAGAGAAAAAGGAAAAAAAGAAAAGAAATCCCACAAGACTCATGTTTTCCTCATTTCCAGGGATACACTTGGTAGACAATTTCACACGGGGACGATGAGTCTATCTGAGATGAGTAGCCGTGAGCAGAAGGTGGCTCAATGTCAGGCAAAAGGCACATCCTCCAAGGCCTACACATGTCTTGCCTGGCCACATGGAGGCACCTCACCTTCTCGTCCAGGTCTTCATCACTTTCATACATGTCATCCTGCCCCAGCCACCACTCATACTCCACATGGACGTGCGGGTTGAACTGATTGTTTTGGGCCTGCAGCAGCTGCAACACAGAAGAGCTCCCTGAGGACCCAGCCCTCTCCTACCCCCAGCAGGCACCCAGGACCACAACTGTCTCCAGCTCCAACCATTCAGTTCTCAGAGAAATATCTGGGAGTTGTGAGCAATATTCCCGAAACAGTCTGAGACGTGCAGAAACAGGCCTTATGGGGCCAGAAGGTCGGTTCTCTTGGACAGCACAAGCAGGTGCTTGTTCTCACCCCTCAGAGCACAGCATGACCTCCGGACTGCTCTGCTCTGGCCTTTCCCAAACTCTCCTGCCCTGAGGGATCCCACATGTGCTGGGCACAGCCACCAGAGGTGCTGAGGGCCAGACTCACTTGTCTGTGCTGTCTCCAGCCACCGAGCAGGGCCACGGGACTGCAGCAGGCTGAAGGGCGCTGCCTGCGCACCAGGGCGCTGTACGGGTCTCCCTCCAGCCCAGCTCTCCCTCCCAGCCCACGCAGCCCTGCACTGACATTGACCTGACATGGCCCCAGGGGTGGACTTCACTCCATGCTGTTGGGATGTATGGAAAGCCGGGGGAGTGAGACACGATTTCTTACCAGTTCTTCACACTGGGGATGTCTCATCCTCCTGGCAACATCCAGGGCCGTCTCGCCTGCTTCATTAGCTATGAGGGGAAATGACAATCTTGAACCTATAAGCCCTCTCTTTACTTTACTAAGCAAAGAGTAACGCTTTTTACAGGGCCCTACACAAAAGCCTATGCAAAGCTCTTTGCAAAACCTGCCTTTCTATCTCTGGAGATTGTAGAGAATTGCAAAAGAATGCTAAGGTTAATGTTAAAGCAGAAATGGAAATGCCTGGTGCAAGAGGACCAACAGGAAGGAAGAGGAGTGAAAAGCCCCTTTTCATGGCACCAAGGATGGCAAGTCCTTCACATTCGAACATCTACACTGAGCACCTCAGGACACATAACTACAGGCAAACAGGGACCGGCCTAAACGAAGGGATGGCTTAAAAGAGGAGGAGAGCAATGAGGTACCCAGCTAAGGAGAGAAAGGACAGCGAGGAAACCCTGATGACATGCAGAGACAGGGCAGAACAGAGAGGCAGAGGATCACAGTCGCTGCCAGAGCCTAAAGGAACCAAAAGCAGATTCAGAGACATCTCGCCTTCCTATGAGGGCTGAGATCTGCTACCTTGTTGCTGTAATTTCCCATGCTTGTTTGCTACCAGCCTCTCCCTCCCAAGCTGGGAAGGCCACGGGCAGGCTGGGCAGGGGGCAGCTCAGGGGACTCTGGAGAAGGGAGAGTGCAGGCAGCTGGAGGACACATTCCTGCCTCCAGGGAATCAGCATCTGAGGGTCTGCAGGGCATCCCAAAGGGGTGCAGGGTCTGCGCTGGGGACGGCGGAAGGTTGATTTACTGAGGGAGTCAGCAGAGATGGGGCAGGTGCCACTGCACCTGGGCTGCCTTGGGCAATGGGAAGTTCGGTTGCTGAAACACTGTGAGGCTGTGGGAGGTGCGTGCAGCTTCCTGCATCCCTGCAGCATTTTCTGCTCTCCTAGGTATTGATACTGCACAATCTGCAGTGTAAAGCAGTGGGGGAAGTGTCTCAGGAGTGACTACAAACTGACGAGTACCTACAAACTCAGCTGATACCTAACGATCATGAAATTTGTGATCTTCCATTTCAACAAAGACTCCAGTTTTAAAGCTCAATTCAACATTTTGAAGAGAAGATAGCGATTCATGTGCAGTATAAATGACCAGATCCATAATCTGTGTTCCTGAGCAACACTATATGCTGAATTTCTGAAGCAGCATTTTGGCAAACCTAAACATTCCCACAGCATTTCACCTTTGACTTTGAAAATAAAAGTCAGCTCTGTCACAGTTTCTCCTGTGCATGTGCTGAGTATGGAAAAGCATCTCAGACTACCTCTCTCTTGCTCTTCTAGCTCTGTGAGTGTACCCCTAGCCTAATCCCGTGCTCAGGAGAGCTCAGGTGGGAGAGAGCATGGAAATGATCTTGAAGCTGCCCGCCTCAGGTGGGCCTTTGGCTTTCTGCTTGAGAAATGAAGAAATGAACTGGGATCCAAGAAGTAGTTCCCTGAAGACAGGAGGTTGCTGAGGTGCTGCTGGTCCCTCTCTGAGAAGCAGAGAGGATGCAGCTCTGACCTGGAGAGCAGAGCCTGCAGTTCTGTCCCAGACTGCCAAGAGCAGGAACCTTGGTCAGTCCCTATCGGGGAGGGTACCATGCATCCCAAGGCAGGCCTGATTGGCTTGTGAGTGGCCCTGAACCTGGAGAGCAAATCGAGAACAGCGTCAAAGAGAAGCGTGTGACACCTGATTGGACATGATGAGAAGAGACCTTATCCCAAGGGCAGGGTCCCTCTCAAAAGTTGTTATTAATCTAGTTCTCCAGAGTCTCTCTGGAAGTCGTCACTCGCCAGCAGTAAGCAAGCATTGTTGAGAAGTTTAACAAGGCTCAGGGTGGTGTTTCCAGGAAGGGGCTGAGAAGGCATCATCTGCAGGCACAGGGGAGGGGTTCCCCCAGCCACTTACTGATGGCAGTGTTGACTTTGGCCTTCAGTAGTAGCTTGACACACTCAGATTTGTTGTGAGAGCAGCAGTAGTGAAGCGGCGTATTCCCCTTTGCAGTCTGCATTGCCAGGTTCCCGCTGCAGCAGAGGATGAATAGTCTCAGCATGTCTAGGACAAGCAGCTTGTCCCAAACATACAGTGGGGTTTGCACATGCGGATTTCTTCCCACCTCATCCCACCACTGCTACACCTCAACAAAGACCCAGAGGAGGTGAGAGAACCTAAGGATCCTGTGATCTACGGATAGTCACCCCATGTCCAGCCCAGGGCACATTTGTTGGCATGTCTGTTCCAGTGCTTTTTCTCTGGGAGCATGTAGAAGGAATCTCCAAAACCATCAGTCTTGCACCTTTCACTAGCCCTGGCATCATGATAAGCTCACTAGGTGTCATGAGCTTACCTGTTTTGCACAAGAAAATCAACAATATGCAAAGAGGTTCTATCAGACAACAGCACTGCCAGGTGGAGGATGGTCTCCCCAGGTTCCTGCAAACAAGAAACACACAGCAAGCAATGGGATTTGACTGTTTGCCAGCATCTCCATCACAAACAGAGCTCTGTTGTTCCTGAGATTTAGGAACTGCATGATCCTGGGAGGAGCAGCTGAGATATCAGAGGAGGTCTGAGGACTGCCTAGGGCCGGCAGCTAACCTACCAGACACTGCACACGTGAGAGACACTGGCTGCTGGCTTCCCCTAGGAACTACTCCAGAACAATTTGTCAGGCCAAGATGATGAGCATGTGCAATTCAATACTAAGTAGATGTCACAGGCGAGCGGGAGTTGTTTGTGTACAAAACGAAAAGCTAAATCAGTCAGTTCCCCTATCCACATTGGTGTCCTTAGACATTTAGCCCTAACAACCTCCAAAGGATCAACTGAAAGGGGTCTGATTGTGTCTTTTCATAGACACATAAAGCAAGGTCAACTAGAACTCCAGTGCTATTTAATACGAGGTAGATCCATGGAGTCACATTTCTTCAGGAAACTTTTTCTAATCCTCATCCTCCTTATGTCCTTTTGAGCAATTGACACCTTTTTATTAGGGGCTGAGCCACTCATTTTCTTAACATTTGCCCTTTTGCTGGCACGTTTTCATTTCTGATGGTTTCATAAGAGAGGATAAACCATCCCCTTTTCACATTTGGAAACTGAGGCAACCAGAGGTGATTTTCCCCAAATGAGCAGTAGAACTTGGCTGAGTTCATGATTTCACTGGCTGCCACCGAGTGCCCAAGGATGGGCCACAGCTGCTCTCTGCAGAGCTGCTCTTGCTTGCCAGTTTGTCCCACAACCTATCACTTCTGAATGTGTTTCTTGCTCACGGCAGCCTTTTACTCTCTGTTTTTCTCGGGGATCACCCACAAGCTTCCTCTCTGGGAAAAGAAATGGAACAGCAGCATCCCCACAGAGGCCAAGAGCGAACATCTTGAGTTAAGGCTGCTCCTTCAGCGAGGATTTACATTTGGGTTTGGGACAAAAAAAAAATGCTAGCCTGAATTTTCAACCTACAGTTTCCGAGCAAGACTTGGACATTTTGAGGGTCTGAAATCTGTTTAGAAGTTTACAAGTAACAGTTGGTTATAAATCTGCCTTTAAAAGCTCCGCTGACACTGCCAGTGCTTTAGGTTAAAACATTGTCATCTACTGTGATGTTCCTCACCTCCCTCAAATCTATCTGCTACACTTAGACCACAGAAAGCACCATTTCCCTGGCAAACTCTGCTCCCTCATGGACAGAGGGACTTTTGCGGACAGGTTGGAGAGAGCAGAGTATAGCTGTTTCTCATACGGACCCGTGGGGTGTTCTGTGTTCTGCTCTGTGTTCTGCACCGTGGGGTGTTCTGCTCTGGGTTTGCAAGAGGGACAGGAGACTCTGAGGGAGCTACGGAGGGCACTGCAGAGGCAAGGCCAGCAGGCAGGATCAAGGGCAGGATCCCTGTCACGCTCCTCATTATTTTAAACCAGCAAAGTACTCTTTTAATGTTGCTTGGATGCTTCAGCAGCCCACAGAATTACTGTCCACACGCGGCATGCTGGCATCCCTCACAGTGGCAGCTGTGCCACAGGATGTGTCCAGCAGCCCAGGAGAGAAGCCTAACTGCCTGCCTTCCCTGTCAAAGCTGCTGCAGGAAGCTGCATGAAACTCGTGATGAAAAACTTGCCAGCTTCCCCCCAAAAAAAATCTTTTCCAAGTGACAGCTGCTAGCTCCAGATGGGAATAGGAGGGAAGAGATGCTGGGTGCTCTGACCATGGAGCCTGGGAATTCAGCCGGCCCTGGAGCTGGAGCTTCCATCAGGGGAGCAGGGCTGCTCTGCTGCTCCCTGTGAGCACCTCCGTTCCCTGTGAGCACATCCTTTTCAGCTGCCTGCAGTCCTCTGCAATCCCCCCATTTGGTGATGGTGCCAGGACCATTCCTGTGCTCCCAGTTGCCCTGGAGAGAGGAGCTGTACCTGCAGAGGAGCCAGCACAGGCTTGCTCAAATCCACATTCTCAGCATAAGCTTGGAGCAAAGAAAATATCTCCTTGTACATGATGGCTTCTGGTAGGCCTGGATGGTGGCCGGCAGGGCTCTTCTTTGCATATTTTTTTTCGACATATTTGGTAAATATGAAATTTTTCCGAAAGGCCCTAGCAGAGACAAACAGAACCGAAGTCAGGACCCACGCAGAGACCAAGCAAGCATCATCACAATGGCTCCTCCTCTTCTACTGCCCCAGCTACTTTCTCTACTAGGCAATTTCACACCTTTCGTATCTCTGCTCCCTTCCCCACATCTCTCTATAGTAGCATTCACAGCTTACAAAACACTGTGGTTTTCTTAAAGCTTCTTCTCCTGGAGTTACGTAATGAAATGAGACCTTATCTTGCATACATTTTAAGTGTCCATGTCTGCAGCACTGGGACAGGGAGACTTCTGCATGCACCTCCACATCGTGTGGAGGAAGAACCACCTCCTCCGTTTGCTTTGAGTGGCAAATGCCCCCAGATTCTGCTGCTGGGAGGCACAGGGAACAGTTGACGCCTCTCCTCTTCTCCCGGGCCCTCATGACCATGCAGACCTCCTGCCACTGTCTCTTCCAGGCTGAAGAGCCCGGACCCCTGCAAATGTTACTTTTTTTCACACCTTGGGCTCTGCTTGTTACTTTTCCCTGTGCCTCTCCCTGCCTCCTACAGCTCTCTGCCACGAGGGCAGACTGCAGTGGTGGTTGCACTGGGGTTTTACGCACTGGCCTGGGCATGTTTGCTGCTCTCTTCTCACTTCCTTTCCTCCCCAGTCCTGTCCTCTGCCTTTCTATCCTTTGGCCTCATAGTTCATGAACTGAGCTCAGCTGTCTTCACAGTGAGAATGAGGGGAAGGAGCAGAAATAATGAGTGAGAAGCATCACATGACACAGACTAGGCAACAATGATCAACAAAATGGAACAGCTTTCGGACAGGGAATGACTAAGCTGGGAACCTCCAGCTGGAGAAGAGAATTCAAGCAAAGCAGAAGCTGTGCCCTGTTGGAAGGTCTGTGGGGCAGATGCCCAGGGTGTAGGGGAATCTCCAAGCAGAAAAGTTGCCACAGAAGAACTGCTTCCCCAAGGGCTCTGTTGCCACCCCAGCTTTGCAGTGCTAAGCCCTGGAGAAGCCCAGAGTTGTTTCCGGCACCAGCTGTGCCATCCAAGATCTCACCCATCCTCTGCAGAGCCTCAAGGCTGGAGCTCTTTCCAGGATGAGCAGGACTTTGTGGCCTGTACCCATAGTGAATGTGCCAAGCGATAGGTGCCCTCACACTCAGAGAAGGAAGCTGGCATCTAACACACACTGGAAGTCTTTAGAGACTCTGTCTTTCTCTGCACTTACAGCACAAGTAACTTGGCCACATGTGTTAGGATGCCTACAGACCTCTTGTTTTCTCTTCCCTTCTGCTAGATGCCCACAGTACGCCCACTGAACCTGTGCCCCAGCTGCTGGACACTGTGAACTGCTCAGCATCGTGCAATTCCTTCTCCTCCATCCCACTGCATCACTGTGTCCTTCACCTGCCTGTCTAATGTGTGCAGCCAGGGTTATCCTGCCTGGTAGCTCCATTTCTTTTTCGATTCTCTCCAGGCTTTTCCCTTTCCAGGGCTGTTTCCTTGACTCTGTCCTGGCCTTGAAGCCACCCCCTATACCATCCTGCTGGGTCTCCTTGACTCTCCATTCTCCTTTATCAGTCCTTTCCTGGTGAACTTGATGAAATTATTCCTAAACAGAAGTTACCATGTAGGCAGGGAGATTTGGCATCGTACATATGCCTGTTATCATGGGGCATGACCCATGTCCCATGGAGTACAGCCACACAGACAAAGGTCCCGCACCTATCCTCCCACCAGTGACACTCTTGCAGGGCAACTTACATATCACTGTGCTCTGTGGGTTTTGTGGAAGAGCTGGGGATATTCGCTTCCATGATGTCATTGAAGCAGGAGTTGCCAATATTCTTTGCCAGCTGCAAAACAACCAAGCTAGAGGTGGCACAGGACTACTACATGCAACCTTCAGCACTTTATTTTCAGTGGGACAATGTGTCAAGGGGCAGTGAATGGGCCCCTGGACAAGTATGGCCAATGGCACAGGGACTCTGCCCCACATACTGCGGAGACCGGCAACCCTGGAGCCAGCTCCTGGGATCCTACCCAAGCAAGCTGTGATTACTGCCACTCTCTTTCCTTGAGCTGATACCTACTAGCAGCTCCCCAGCGAGTCCTTGCTGACCTACCTACAGCCATATCATTCATGAGCTCCTGGGCCACCATCAGCCTTTGCAAATCTTCTCTTCACTTCCCCTCCCCTCTACTCTACACCAGTCTGGGCTTTGACTTGCCCTGCAGCTCCCCTGCATGAGAACAGCTGAGGGAAGGGACTGAGCATGGGAGACAGATAATCCAGGGAAGGTGAAATGGCATCGTTCTCTTCTCTTTGAAGATGACACTTCCTAGTACAATAATCACTAAACCCGCGGAATTACAGCTGAGGATGGGCCAGCTGAACAAGGGAAAAATGCAGTGAATTCACTTCCATCTGGATTCAGAAGGGCCACAGGAGTGGGGGGAGGCATATGGACAGAGTACTCTTCTGACAACATCCTACCAGCAATTCTGAGGTTGCTAGCTTGTCCAGAGATAGCGACTGGATGCGGGAAAGATGCACACCCATCTCTCTGTGAATCCCAGAGCACTCGATGCAGATAAGGATGCCCAAGTTAATGGAGAGCCAAGTGGGATCTGTAGAGATAACACTGCTGGGCCAGTGCGCGTCTCCTGCCCCTCCCATCCGCCAGCCCTCCCTCCTGCAGCCTCAGGGCACTGGGGCACAAGGCATGCGTGTGCTCAGCGGGGATGCTCCTGGTACCAAACGGGCATCAAGGAGCTGTGGGAGCACGACGGCAAGCTGCAGGCCTGAGGGTCCCTGCAGGCTGGGCTGCGGCAGACTGGGTGCTGCAGAGGGAAGAGCAGAGCTCTGCCTGTCCCCCAGTGACAGGCAACGCAGACAGCCTGTGCGATGGCCACCACAGCCCTGGGCTGGCTCTCACCTGGTGCTGAGCAGTCACAGCATTCTCTGTTCCCGGGCATGCATTTGACTTCCTCAATGATGGCCCGGGTCAGCTCCTCCCTGCTGCTCAACCCACCGCCTTGTGCCTTGCTGAAGGCCACGTTTAGCGCCTCCTCCTTGCTGTTGCTGAGGACGGACACCCAGCTGCGGGGGCAGAAAGCAGCTCTTGGGAGAGGAGCCCTGTACCACCGTGCGCAAGCTGCACGGAGCTGGGCAAAGAGGGCATTAGGGCTTGTCCCATTGCTGCACAGCCAGGGCAGGCACAGCAAGGAAGAGTGGGAGCCCACATTGCCTAGTCCAAATGAACACAGAGCTCCTGGCAGTGAATCCAGCAGCAAATTGGGTGCCAAAGCCTTCTTTGGGCCTGCGCCCTGTTTGCCAGGCAGGACACCGTGCTGCTTCATTAGCCAAAGCGCTGGCTCCTCAGCAGCAGCCAGAGGGACACGTTTTGTCCCCAGCCAGCTCTTTGCTGGCAGTACTTACGCAACACATTCCTGCTCATCCTCTGCCAGGAAGTGGTAGGTACGGTTATCTGAAACACACAGAGCCATTTTCCTCTAGACCTTGAAGAACCCAGGTCCAAAAATGCTTGGCTTTAGTGAGAGTAGGACAGGGCTGCCTGGGAGGCCTTGCTGTCCCACACTTCCATCACGCCTGGCAGACTCACAGCAGGACAAGCTTGAGCTGGGCTCAGCCAGGCACAGGGGAGAGAAAACTCCAACCCAGGCACCTGGGGTGGCCACTGCCTGTGACTCTGCTGGCCCCAGTCCCTCCATGGTGCCCCCAGTCCCCCCAAGCAAAGGGACCTGCTCCCATACCAGGAAAGAGGGGTGCTCCTGCTAGCTAAGCTGCTGCCCGTGGTCCACACGTGCCCTCCACAATGCTGTGCTGTGGCAGTGCAGCCCAGCTCATCCTGGAACGGGCACTGCTGCTTCTGAGCAGAGCTGCCTCCCAGCACTGTTTCCCATGTAAGCTGTGGCTCCAAGCTGCAGAGCTTCACCTCGCCTCAGCCTGTGCTGCCTCTCTGAACACAAATTGCTGCTGTTTCTCAGGACTTTTCCCAGAGGAGCCACGGAACAAGCGCCAGGACTCACGTGAAACCAGATCAAAGCATTTCCTGTCGTCCGCATTCGGCTTCACCTGGCATGTCAGTAAATTCAGCTTGGCTGGTGGGCGGTTGAGCTACGAGCAGAAGGAAGAAGACTCAATGCTCGCAGCATTACAGGGCTGCAGCCTGGCAGGAGCTGTTGCTGCCTCGCAGTGCAGTGCCGCAGACGGCCACGCAGGTGGAACAGCGGGGAATCTCTGTGCGCCCAGCACCTCATCCTTGCCTCCGCTCTCAAGAGCAATACAAGAAATAGCAACACTGACTTTTTCTTACTGGATTGCCACCCCATACTTGGAGCAACCAGTCCCCAGGCTCACACTCTACCATGTGAAGAGGTGCAAAAGACCCTCCTGGGTTTGTCTAAAACTCTCTCAGGTCCCTGGGACTTAGGTCTTGGGGGAAAGAGCCCCACAAAGGCTGCATTTGGGCAGCGCAGGCACAAGAGCTGTGCCAGGATCCCGGGAAGTCTGTGAGGCTGCTGCAGTGGTGGCAACAGCTCCACGGCAGCAACAGCGTGGGGTTGGAAAAAGCAGCTCCTACCGTACTGTGGGATATGGTCAGGTAGCCATTGCTGATGGTACATTTCCTCTTCTGCCAGACTTTTCTCAACCTGGAAAAAAGCAGAGATTAAATTGAGAGGACCCACACAGAGTCCCAGTGTGCAAAGGAGCAGATTGTGCCATACAGCCCTGCGCAGCATTGGGGAGCACAAGAGCCATGTAAGGGACAGCAGGGGCCACAGCTCCTCATTAGACCTGCTGGCTTGACTGCCACAGATGGGGGCTGTCACCCTTGGTTTTCTCTGAGCTGAGAAGATCTTGGCATATGGCAGAGGGCATAAGGGGAGGCCCGTGCAGATGGGCAGCACAGCTGCTGCAGGGGTGACACAGGCACACAGCATCCCCCAGAGGGGCAGGCCGTGCAGAGAGTACAGCTCCCGGTGCAGAGTCAATGGCTGCCTGGAAAACTCTGCAAACACCCGTGACAATTACGTCTAAACCCCTACATGCTGAGCGGCCCAGCAGGAAACATCACCAGACCCTGCATAAAACCCCAGTGCGCCCATCCCCTGAGCTCGCCCTCGTGACAGAGGGTTGTCGGAGGCAGGGAGAGGCACAGGGAAGAGTAACAAGCAGCACCCGAGGTGTGAAAAAAGCCACGGCTGCAGGGGCTGTGCTCTTCAGCCTGGAGGAGACAGTGCCAGGAGGTCTGCAAAGTCACAAGAGGCTGAGAGAGGCAGAGGCATCAACTTTTCTCTGTCCATCCCAGCTGCCCCAGCAGCAGAATTTAGGGCATCGGAGGAAAGCGGTGGGAGCTCCTCTCAAAGCAAATGGAGGAGGTGGTTCTTCCTTCCCACATGTGCAGAAGTCAGGCCAAGTTTGCAACTCAGTCATTCTGCCTGCTCAAAGGAGCACTGAAAGGGATATACAGGATCCTAACCTACCCATCACTTTTCTTAAAGAGGGTCCCTGATTTCTCTGTGCCGTACTGCTTGTTCCCTTGCAGCTGGTGCATGTTGTACCTTGCCTGTTTGCTCCCAGAATCCTGTCAGAACAAGAGAAAAACCAGTGAGTCCCCACAGCCACCCATGGGGAGCGAGGGAGAGGCAGGAGCTGGGGACGGGAGCTGCAGCTTCGTGCCCCTGCTCGCTCCATCCCCGCTCAGGAGATTGCTGCACTGGCGCCTTTGCGACCCGCGCATTTCGCATCGCAGGGACGTGGCAGCCAGCCCTGCACGTGTCTGGGATGCCCTGCCAGGGTGGCACAGGAGGCAGCTGCTTTGGGACAGAGATTGCCCAGGGCAGGAGGGATTAGCAGCTAATTGGCAGCCCAAGGGGCCGCAGGAGCCCTGAGCCTGATGGCTACACCTGCCCCAGCCCCAGTCAAGAGGTGCCCTTGTGGGGCTGCCAGGGGCCCTGTGTACCCCCTAGCTGACTAGAAACCCCACAGCTTCCTACACCAAAGGGCAGCGCAGGCACTAGATAAGCAGCTGCTGCCTCCTGCCCTTAAGAGTACTTGAGGGCAACCATCTCAAGTCCCCTTGGAAGAAGGATCAGACTCTACCTCTTTCTGCTCCAGCTGCAATGCTGTTTTCAGTTGATCCCGAAGGGCACACAGCTGCTTCTTCTCCTCATCCTGCCCAGTCTTCATCTGAAAGGCACCAGAGCACAGTCAGCCCTTGCGCAAGAGGAGGAGGCCTCTGCCTCCGCCGCCACATCCCACTCATTCTCCTGAGAGAAGTGGAGGTGCCTCTGCGCATCCTCCTGCCCTCAGTGCCTTCCTGTTTCTGTGGGATGTACCAAGGCCTATTCCGTGGTATGTTGCACGCACAGAGACACGTTCATAGAAATGTCCACAAAGGCAGGGAAGTCCCCGGGGCTGGAGCACTCGTAATGCAAGACTACAGGAGCATATTCTGCATTCTAGCAACCATGTTATTTTCTGAGAAAATAGCTGTTTTCAGCTCTCCACAGTGTAAAAGCAACAAAAAGCTTGACGTTCACTGTAGTTGTTTTTTTTAACTTTGGTAGTGTCAGCAATTAAAATGATTTAAAGTATTCCACTCCATCGAAAGGTTTATTTCTAGCAAGGATCTTGCGGAAGGAATTTGAAGGATGAACAATTTAGTGCTTCCTTTATGCTAGTTCTTCCCCTTCTGTCCCCTGGAGTAGAGGCACCACAGTTTCCCCACTCCCACTGGTAGCTAAGTTTTACCACACAGGGGCCACTACATGTTAGAGCCTCAGGAAATAATAATTAATAGATGCAAAGAACTGCGTAAACCATCAGCTCTGCCTCTGTAGAGGAAGAAGAGCTGGAGATGGACGTCTCTGCATCCTGTTTGGAGCTCTGAAGTTAAGATGCATACTCACGCTTTGCAGCTCTGGAATGAGCTTCTCTGTAAACTTCTTAACTTTTGTCGTTGTGTTTAAACATTCCTGAAAGAAACTGATAGGAAACGCTAACACAGGAATATATTCTGAAATCCTGCAATCAACAGTGACTGTGAACCATACACAGCCCAGGTTCTCCTGAACTCCCTCTATCAGGACCAATGATATTTTCAGCACTTTTTCCTTTTTTCTTTTATAGTTGTACTGCTAAAATTTTGTTAGAAAATATATTTTAACAATACTCTGCCTCCCTCACAGCCCAGATATCTGTGGTGTGCTTTATACATGAATGATCCGGCCTTACAAAAAAGTCATACTAAAGAAAGGGAACAGCTCATTCAGATTCTTGCCCCCACCACCTCCAGGAAAAAGGGAATTTAAATGTGTTACAAGCCAGGCAGAGCTAACTGAAGTACCTCTAGGTCCTTTGACTTAGATTACCTCCCAAATCTCCTCTAAATATTGGTGCTTCTAGAATGAAAGTGAGTGAAGGAAGGTTACTGGTTGCTCTTACTTGAATTGTGAGTTGCAGTGCTTGATGTGGTTTTGCAGCAAGCCAATCCCCTTCTTGGTTTTGATCTCATTCACTTTGATTAGATACTGAAGGGAAAAGGACAGAGGGACTGAATTTGAAGCAGAGAGAGAGATGCCTTTTATGTACTTTTTCATGTTTCATGTCGTTTTTTCATGCCAGTGAAGAGCAGTGCATTGTGGTGCTTCCTGGCAGTCTTGTCCTGGCTTTTATGGGGTCATGGCTCTTATGGGGGGAGAAGTTGGTGGCATGCAGAGCCATGTGCTCTGACAAGAGTTTACAAGAACCTTCCAGCAGCTCTCCCATGGCCTATCATCAGCACCCCAGTGCTTCACTACCCTTCTCAGCACCCATTTAGAGGTGGACAATAGAGTGCTGGACACACGGAGATGGGTTTTCTGGGCTTTCTTTACTGGGGCAAACGCTCTGTTTATACACCCTGAAAAGATTCATCAGAAGGCAACCCAACACAAGAGTCATGGTACTTTCACAAAAGAACTGCCAGCACTCCTATGAACCTTCAAACGTCAAGGTGCAGCCTTCAAGACACACTCGACCTCACGTGTGCACAGCCTGGCCCTCTTGCCAGCCTGCCTCCCTGTGTCCTGTTCATGGCCGGCATCTCAGCCTGCCTCGAGGACCTTCAGAAGCAAGCTGACGCTCAGATTTACAGACCAAAGTGACCTGCCACCTCACAAAGTCCATCCTCACCCATAAGAATTTTATATTCAAAAGCCAACACCTTTTCCAAAATAAAGGTGTGGCTGTAGGCAGAAAAATGGCCACAGGAAATACTCACCTATTTGTGGCCTATTTGTGGCCCACCATGAAGAAGTGATTCAAAATAACTCAACTATTCAAATAATAGTTCTCAACTGGTGCTATATCTAAGATATGAAGAGCTCTAAGATAAGGCCTTTTCAGTTGGTGGGCTGGCAATATGAAAAATTTCTAATTTGTGTATTTCTCCATCAGTGTCTGGGCTTCCTAAACATTACAGCTACCAAGCAAAAGAAAACCTACAGATTACCATGTACAGAAGATCCACAGGGCAATTAGCAAGCCAGCTTCTAAACTTGTACAGGCTGTGCTGGCCAGCTTGAGAAAAGTCTGGCCTCAGACTTCCCTGTATTTATTCTGAGGGCATCATTCAAAACAATCTCCATCCATTAAACGTGTTCCCTCAAAAATAGCCTGCACATTGAATTAGAATTAGAAACCTGAAGATCACACATGAATTCACGTCGACACAGAATGAAGCCTCCCTGTGATCTACTGTGCAGCTAAGGACTAAGGACAGTGCAGCTCCATAAGACAAGGAGTTCTTATACTTGCAGTAGGACACTCGTTTTGGTATGGACACAGTAATGACTTCCAAAATGGGATGAAGAGGGACACAAGAGAAAAATGGGAGTGAGAGACATTCGCCGAGCTGCCCAGAAGGGCTCAAACATGGCAGAAGTGGGACCAGCACCTAGGGGTGCTCCCCATGAGCCTCGCGTGGAACATCCTTCTCCCAGAGCCTGCCAGGGCCTTGGCACCAAAATCCGTAGCACCTGGCAGATGAGAAACAGCTGGGGAAGACAGAACTTGGCTAAGCCTCCCCCTTCCTCCGCTACAGAAGCGGTTTCTAGTCACTGCTCATATCTTCACTTCAGGTGGCCAGGATCTGCAGCAACCCCATGGCCAGGTTAATACAGGCTCAGGCTGCATCAGCTCCTCTCACCCCGAGCAGCTCACTGAGAGAGCCAGCGCAGCACAAGGGAAGGGACCTGCTGAGCTCTGGAGATTTGCAGCCCACCTCAGTCCTGCTGCCCCTAGGTAGAGCAGAGTGATGCTGCCAGTTCACCAGGCAGAGCCTTGGGCTCTGAGGAATTTCAATATCTCAGAAAGGCAGAAAGTCACCAGCCATACCACAGGCACAAGTGCAGCTGATCAGGGACAGAAGATGAAAAATCAGTGTGTATTCAGACAAAAAAAAAAAAATCCAGAACAAAAGCTTGTTCCTTGGATGCTGATTCAGTGACTCTGAAATGGCTCCAGGAACAGACTTGGGCACCAACAATCAGTGCTGTGCTGGAGCCCATGGGAGGATTGCAAAATCCACAATCTGGTGTCTAAGAACTGCAAGCAGGGTACAGGGCAAGTCAGGATACAGTAAAGGCAATCCAGGAGGTAACTGAGGCAGGAAGAAATAGGGAGCACAGCACTGGGATCACAGCTTCAACCTTCTCTGGAGATGGGGCCCATGAGCCTGGACTCTGAGCCAACAGCCACAGCTCAGCCTTTTGGGATGCAAGCAGGGAGATGCAGGAGGCACCTGTGACAGCTGAGGCTACTCAGTGGCCTGAACAGCAGAAGAACCACATGGACCGGGAGGAGCTGGGTAGATGTGGACCAGGGTCCTGTGTTGTGTTGCTGCTGCTCCAACCCACCCTGTCCTGCGTTACCTCACACATGTTTAACTGGAAGGTCCTGCGCTCCTTCTCCATCTCCTCGGCGATCTCACCTCCGCTCACCTCGCTCCGCACCATCCCATATTGCTTTGCAAGGTCTCGCTTCTCCTTCTCAATTTTTGCACTCAAAGAAAGAGGAAGGACACACGAAGGGGTCAGATAAAACGAAGCTTCCAAGTATGATCTCGATGCCAGGAAACATGACAACTTACAGTTTGTTCTCATAGTCTTTGCAGGCCTTCTCAAATGGTTTTTTGAATTCCTAGGCAGAAGACAAAGGCACCACTTAATGACTGTCCAGGACAGGCTCTTCTTGAGCCTTAGCATTCTGAGTTCCCACTGGATGACCCTAGCAGAAAGAACCTTGCAAACTAGTACATGGCTGTCCATAGGACTGTCCCTCCCCAGAAAAGTATCCTCACATGTCTCTGCACCCACATACACAGCAAAAAAGTATGCACGCCAGGGAACGTTTGCTCACAGGCCTTACACACTTGCTTGCATAAAGACTAATGCACATGCCCATATGCCCTAGGTGTGCAAATACGCACATGCACAGGCACCAAAACCTTTATCATACACATGTGCATCAGGACGTCATGTACATATCTGCACCATGATTTCAGACTCACATTTTCAAAGGCAGAAGGAATCACTATGATATTTGCTCTGAAACACACAGGCCAGAAAGCATCTACCAGTTCCTCACCTGCTGAAGTCAGAACATTCTTTGACTAAAACATCTCCCAAAGAGATATCAGAAACCTGTCAAAACCTGACAGCACTGAGAGAATCTAATTCTTCTTCTATGTATTCATTTAATGGTGAGTTAATCTTTCTGTTAAAAAGCCACAGTCTGATTCTAATTTGACTGTATGGCTTTATATTCTCTTCAGTTGCTGCTGTTTTGCTACATTCAAATGTATTTGTCTGTGTACACAGATCACCTACTTTCTGCCCTTTTCTCATGGTTTGCTGCTCTGCAACTGGTGTGTCACAGAAATATAAATTAGTTTGCATTGGAAGGGGCTTCAGGAGGTCCTCCAAGGAGCAGTAGTGAATTCAGACCAGGTTGCTCAGGGCACTGCCCAGGCAGACCTTGAAGCCCCTGAACAAGGAGATCTCACAGCCTCTCTAGACCTCTGTTCCAATACTTCCCTGTTCCTCAAGGTGTTTTTTTGTTTGATTCTTTGTTTTTTCTGCATGTCAAAGCAGAACCCTGTTGGGACACCTTCTCCCTTCTGATGAAAAGACTGAATAGATTCAGATCAAACTCTGATTCCTGTGGGACACAACTAGAAATATCATCAGCTTGATCATGACTTCTTGTGGACAGCTATTTTTCATCTCTGCCAGGTTTGCTTGGCTTCCTATCTTCTTGGCATTGACCACAACAATGCAAATAGTGTTTTTTTCATTTACATCTTTATATTTTTATCACTTTACTACACTCCATTTGTTCTCTTGTTTCACACTTCCACAAAGTGCTGGTTCCCAATTTTCTGCCTAAATGCTCCTCATTTTTCTGCGTATTTGGCCGTTAGTCCTTTGCAAGTCCCCAAATTCTGTCACAGGTCTCAACCCTCTCTTTCCTGCCTGCAGCCTCCCCCTGTTTTCCCAGAGGGTCAGCTGTTCATCCAAGGATCCCAGGCCCAGCTCTGATGCAGGCCAGCTGTATAACCTTGGCACAGACTTCTGAGGCAATGGATAAGTTGGGAGGAAAAGCTCTGAGAAAGTCCATAGAGTCCAGATAAGAAAGATAAAATTACAGAGTTTGAGTTGTTGAAGCGGATTGTTAATAGCTCAAGGATTCAAGGATAAAAACTAACATAAAAACTAACGTGGAAAAAAACTATAATCCTAAAAGAAGAAAAAACAGAGAGTTTGTCTGAGTTGTCAGGGTCATTGGTGTCAGTGGAAGCGACGCAGCAATACCAAGAATCTGCTCCAGGGAGCAGCAGTGCTGACCCTGCTCCTCCTGGCCAGCAGAGACACCTCAGGTGTGGTATCAGGGTGCTAAGCGCATTAGTGCTTAGCATAGTAAGTCATTAAATCCTAGATATTTTTGCACATGTTAGCCAATAAATAATTGCTCTATAGCAGCAAGCTGTATATATCCTGTAGAATCCCTGTGCCCAAGGGTAAAAGTATATGAAGAAAGTGACTGAAAGAGGAATGGCACCAGATCACAACTGGCAGCTGTTTGATCGTGTTTGATGCAGCCTATGAACCCTCAATCCCTCAAGAGTGACCTAGTTCCAGAACAGCAAAGTCAGTTCATTCACACAGCCTTGTCTGCCCTGCTCTTGCACCTATTTGTGCTCAGATATAGATAGCGACAAACACGGAGCTGAAGACTTGAGTACAGTCACAGAGACAGACGCATGCAAGCACCAAGGAGCACAATGACTCTTTCACAGGCAAAAGAAAAAGTTAAAAAATTAAACAAGCATTTGATGCTTTGCCTAAAATCTAGACTGATTAATACTGAGAAGTTCTATGAACCCTCTATGCAGAAAAGCAAATTTTGCATTCACTTTAATACTTGCTGTCTTGTAATCTCCGAGACCTGTGTGGATACACATGAGCATGTTCAGTTTCAGATACGTGCCCCAACACATGCATGTCCAGGAGCCACAGGTGTGCCTGCAGGGATGGGCCTCACTGGGTGGCAGCAGGGGAGTTTGTGCACCTGGAAATTATAACTATTTGGTGTGCAACAGTTTTATTTTTCCCAGTGTAGTGAACTACTCCAGACTCCTCTGGGTTCAGCTGCAAAACACGTGGAGGGACCAGATAAGTGGTATTGCTACCTTGACTTCTGGTGTGAGACCCAGCCCCGCGGGAGCGAGCAGGGCCTGGTGCACAGGAGGCTCTGTAGGACAGCAGGTCGCCCTGCAACACGCTGCCAGAGGGCAGGACGTGGGCCAGGGAGGAGATCGCACTGCTGCCATGCCCTCTCTCTCCATCCTGCTGCTTCCTAGCATCATTTTTTGTCAGTCCTTTTTGTCTTTGCTTACCGCTTTGAGCTCTTTCAAGTCACCCTTTATTAGTGACTCCAGGGAAAAGTTGATGTTGTGATACAAACTCTGCAACTGAAAAGAAGAGAGAGACCATGTAACCTGCACTGCCCAGGCTGGTCAGACTAGCATGAGGTCCCCTGGAAGTTCCAAGCTGGGTTCAGCTGTGAATGCAGCCCTCAGCTCTGTCCCAAAACATTCAGTCCCCAGCCCTGCATGGTGGAAGTTTGCTTTGTGCTAATACTGCATGAGGGGGAGTGAGACCCAGGGTCATGAAAAGCATTTGTGGACTCAGTGCATTCCTGCTACCCTGAGAGCTACTTGCAATAGCACCATCCCTCTCCCAGACCACTGTTCCTTACGGATAGCGACATGCAGGCTGCCTAAGGGTGTCATTGGAAATATCCTCTTAAGTGGCTCGAGTCCCAGTCCTAGTGCCAACACCTGCACCACTCGCTGTGTGAGGACACAGAGCTGTTTGGGAAGCTACAAAATGAACCACTTCAGAAAACAGTCACCCACAAAACATCGCTGGAGATTTTCAACACTGAACGAGGCCAAGTCGCAGCTGAGCTGATCTAGAATTAGTGATAGCACAGCTTCAAGAGCCAGTTTTTCCACAATTCCCCCCAAAAGTGCTGCCCAGCTCCTTACCACTACTGAGGCAAACATTTCAACATAGCTGAAAGGCCAGGGTTCATCATGATGCTGCAGCATGGTTTGCTTTCTCCTGAAAGCTCTTGTAATTGTTTCTGAAGAGGTACCCTAGCTCACTCTGAACCTCTAGAAATCGGTGCGGAAGATGTATCCTGGCTCCTTGGAAGAGGTTTTGCACCACATCTCCCAAAGCCGTTCAAACCTGGCTCAACACCAGGCAATAAGCACCGCCTGCCATTTACCTGGCCCAAACCCTGGCTTTGTTCAATGCGCATGCTTCCTTGGGACTCCCTTTGGGCTCCTGCAAGCCCTGTGTGCAGAATGGGAACACCCAGGCTCCTCCCTGGCAGGCCACCATGGGAACTTGCCTCTTACAAGCAGCAGCAGATGTTGGCTGCCACTCAGCAGTGTCCACTGTATCACCTGCTCTAAAACCACACACTCCTACCTGTGTTTCAGGGAGGGGGTGAGCTCAGACATCCAGACCGCAGACCAATGCCCCCTGCTCCTCCTGGGACGTGGGAGAGAGGGAGACCCCCACCAGTGTCTCCTTGACCCTTGTGAGCTGGGAGCCTGTGATGGGACCCTGCTTAGACACTCGTGTGGAGAACAGGGTTGCCTACCAGGCTCCTGACAGCCGTCAGCAGCTCCCGGGAAAAGGCCGCGAAGGTGCTAAAGGCTTTGGCCAGCTGCTCCTCACCCTCCAGCTGGTAGTTGGCTGAGAATTTCTCCTGAGCAGCGATGTGGGCTTCAATGTGGTTGATGAGATCTGGAGGAATGTGGACAGTCCTCAGTGCAACCAGGGAGAAGGTACAGATGAATCCCCACCCTCCAATCTCCCTTCCAGGAGACACCATGCCTGGCTCTGCTCTAGGACTGGAACAGGTGTCTCCCATCGCCTCTCGCTGTCTCCCATGCTGTTACCTGCAGCCACTGCCCGGCTCCCACGAGCACTGCAGCCCACTCGTCTGCCAACTGGCAAAGGGCATGAACAGCAGCAGCTACAGGGACCTGAGAGCTGCAGGCCTGGGGAGCTACACACACACCAGGCAGACACATTTCCCACACCCAACTTCCCAGCTGCCATCAACCCAATGTGCTGCAAGAACCGGCCCCAGCCCTCTGCCACCCACCTCCCCGCTCGCCGCTCTCTGCCCTGACCTTGTCCACAGGCATGCTCTGCCTTTGCTTCTTTCCTCATCTTCTGCAGCACAACTCGGTCTGCGTCCAAGGCCTAGAAACACAGAAGAGACAGTCACTGCCTATGTTCATACAGATGCTTCCAACATCCATAGCGTTCAACACAAGTCTCGATGTCCCCATGCCTCACTGCCCTGCCAGCTGGTGGGTGATGGGCAGTTGGTGTCCCCCCATGTGTATCTGAAATGCCAACAAGCCTTCCTGATGGTCTTCTGGAAGAAGTGATCAAGCATAAAGATCGAATTAGAAAATATATCAGAAAAAAAGACTGTAGAGCAGGGGGTTTAAGAGATAAGAAAATCTGTTAGCCACAAATTGTGTTTCTATAATTGTCTGAGCCATTCCTGGGCCGGAAGGAGGAATCTTTAGCGGAGCTGAGTGGGGGGACTAAAGGATCTCCAGAAATTTCTTCCAACCTCAACCATTCTGTGAAATGCCACAAGAAGATGACCCCTCAGAGAAACCTCCCGGTTGTCTTTAGACATTAGCAGCACAGAAAGGCAAGGGCACAGATTTTTTCTCTCCAGATTTTATAGGTGCTGGTGGTGATTGGCAGCGATGGTGCACGTGCACCCTCTGGCGCCTGCGGCTGCAGCGCGGAAAAGCAGCAGCCTCGTAAGGGCTGCGTGTGGCAGAGGGGCCAGCTGGCACTACGGCACGTGTTGAGGGCGCTCACGCTCCCCGCTCACACGTGCAGAGGCCCACGGTGTGCAGGCCGGCGGTGCTGCACCCGTGGTCGCTCTCGCTTGTGCACACTCGTGCTGGGAAATCCTTGCGTCAGCAGCCAGAGGAGCTGTCACAGCCATAGTCCAATGTCCTCAATATCCTTGAGGGAAAAGAATAACATTTCGGTTAATGATTTCTCCCTCCAGCTCAGGGCACAAAATGCAGGTCATGCTTTTTTTCTCTTGTTTGTGAAGGCGAAAGGCAGCATGGAGGGATTATGCTGCTTCCTGGAGGTGAGGCAATCAGAAATGTCATTAGTTTTGCAGCAAGGCTGAGTGGGAGTGTGAGAGGAGCCTGGAAATATTCTGATCCTGTGCAGAGGAGCACTGACTCCTCAGAGAGCGTTTGAGATAAAACAGCAGCTGAGAAAAGACAAGGACCAAAAGGTGAGATTACCTCTTGGACCCTTCCAGTGAAGGTGCATTCACAGTGTACCGACCAGAGGAGCTACAAGGTACCACCAGAGAGCCCCTTTCGCTTTCATGTCCTGCTCTCAGGCCAATAACCAACTACATGTTGGACTGCAGCAAATCCTGCACAGCTCTCTACGTCGCCAGGAAATGTCATTCTTTCCATACAGATAGGAGCCTGTGTGTATGTGTGACCCCTGCCACTCCCAGCCTGACATTGCTGCAAGCTCCTGGTCCCTCCTAACTGCACCAGTTATTCCTACTTTCTGATTTGTCTTTTAAACAATTATTTAACCGTAAGAAATCCTTCCCTCCTAGCCTACTGCAGCTGAGTTCCTTTTAAAAGCCTTGATGAAGATCCAGCTGAGCCCTTCTGGCAATCCACGTGCATGACACCAAGCAGCTATATCCTGGGGAAGGGGTCTCCTTCTAGAGACTCTTTTGATAGGTGGAAACTGCTTTGAGCCTTCTTGGTGGTGTCTCCATGCCAGCTGGAGACATTTTACACTTCTGCATGTTCCTCTTAAGTTGTTTCTAGCTCCTTAAATTTTGTGTTGTTTTCCTTTTCAGAGTTAAGTACAATAATGGTGGGTATTTTGCTTTTCCGTGCTCCAGCAACAGTCAGTTCTAATGACATTGTGATCATTTCTGTATGCTCAGAATTAAGTCAAGTTTTCCTTCTCTTGTTCATGTCTGATTGTCCATGGACATTTTACAGAGCAAGGTACAAACCTACCCCTTCTCTCTAAGCATCCTACACCAGTGTGGCTTTTATTCAGTTTGAGGTAAAAAAAATCTTTAGGGAACCTTTTAGTGATGCTAAAGAGCACATCTCTTCTGTCACACTGCCTACTGTGTCTGTCTTGAGCCCCTCATACCCTGGTGCTACCACGTCCTGCTGTCCCTCCTCCAAGTTTCTGCTACTGCTATTATGTAAATACCCATCCTTATAGCTAGACATGAGAGTTTCCACCTGGGCAGTTTTCCGAGTTTCAAACATCTCTGATCTCCTCCACTGTAAACCAGATTTTTAGCGCCACAATCAGACTCTGTTCGGCTTTGTGCTTGGCACTGGAAGGGGGCATTTTGGAGAGCATCACAAAATCCTGATCTTCAGCTTCCTAATAGCCTTCAGAGTCTCCCTCGTCCCCCTTACTCCCTTTTGCTACCTCCTCCCAAACTACCTCCTTGCAAGAGCCTGTCCAGGTGCCTTGTGATGCCAATCATCTTTCACCAGAAGTTCAGCTCTTCACACACACAGATGTTTGAATCTCCCACACCTGGACCTGCCTCCTGAAGGTACAACCTAACCCGCCTACTTTCTCGTGGCAGCCCACTCCCTGCAGGTATACCCCACCTTCAGAAGCGACCCAGGCCCTCCCTTGGGACCGTTTTCTGCGTGCTAGGTGGATGCTCTCAGGCCGGGAAGCTCTCCTCGCCTGAGGAGCGGAGCAGCACGCGGCCGGCTGCGCGGCGGCGAGGCTGCTCCGTGCCAGCCCGAGGCTCTCGCCATCGCAGCAGCGCCGCCTCTCTGAGCTCCCCCGTTTCCGTCAGCCTCAAGAGCAGCACTGCCTCCAAGGACCACGAGCTGCTTAGACTGCATACAGCAGCTGGCTGCAGGGCACAGAATTATGCATCTGGCACTCAGTGCAGGAATTCTCAAATCCTTTGCTGTATTTTCACCTGCATTAGTTTGCCTCGAAGGCATGGATTTGGTTCTGCGTTCAGCTGAGCTGCATGACTTCCCCTTTGAGGTCCCCGACCCTTCCAGAGTCAGCAGTTGAAAACCTGCTGACCTCCTTCCCCTGCAGCTAAACTACAGCTCAATTCTCTTTTACCCTGATGGTCCACACTGCCCAGGCTCAATTCACACCGAGCTGGGGCTCTCCTTGCTCAGCCAAGGGCTACAACATGGCAGCAGGAGTTTATCTTGAGTTTACTGTCAACTCTGACACTTTATTTCCAAGCCAAGAGCCCTGCAGACTTGAAAACCCTTGGTAGTATGCACTTTGCTCTATAACCACAGCTTCCTTATGTAGCAGCTCTGAATGACTGAAGTTTTAGCTTTTCTTTGGGTAAAGGTAATAGAGTAACAGTTGAAATTAAGCAACACAAGGAAATTGCTCCACATTCAGGGCTCACGAGCAAGTTCTGGCTTCCAGAAACTTGAGGTTTATACGAAAAACACAGTGGCCATCACTTTGATAAAATGATCTACAGGCTCCGCACATGACAAAAACCTGGAGAGGTCTGCTAGCAGATCCCAAGCTCTGGAGGACATCAGTATAGCACAGTGCTCAGCACACACCAGCAGGTCCTGGTAGAGTCCCGGATACCTTCCCTCCTGGGTTTCCCTGGAGCACCAGGCCCTGTTTCTCGTTTTGTGCACGTTGACAGCATGAGGCAACTCCTTCTCCACTCGTGCAGCAGTCTGACATTGAATATTGCGGGTTTTTTGCTTTTTGCAATTGGCAGAGAAACAAGGCATCTGTTTCGAGCAAGTAGCTTTGCTTTACCCACTGCATTTAGTAGCTAGCTCTGAACTAGTCTCTGGCAGGGGGATTTATACGTTTGGCTTCCAAATGTTCCACATCAGTCAGTCCCACCGCTTCACTTGGGATAAGCAAGCAAATAACCTTCCCTCATAAAGACCTTCCTCTTTTTTGTTGTGGCTGTTTTGCTTTTTTGTTTAGCTTATGTTTATCCAGGGGAATAAAAAAAAAAAAATCCGTACTCTTCTCAGGGCTCTGCGCCAGCCTCATCTGTTCTACCCGCCCTTCCTGGCGAGCCTCGTGCCCCCGCGCAGCTCCTGCACGCTGGTGCCGTCCCCGGGTGCCACCGCGACGCGCCCGCCCGCCCCCGCACACCCCACCGGCCACCGCCCCCAGCGGGGCCCGGCGCCTCCGCAGCTCACAGGGAGGCAGAGCCTGGCCGGGCGTTCGTCTCGCCTCCAAATCCCCGCGGCCACCCTGCTGTCCCTATGGCCACCCTGCTGTCCCCATGGCCACCCTGCCGTCCCCGCGGCCACCCTGCCGTCGCTCTGCCGCCCTCGTGTCCGCCCTCCCCTGCTCACGGCTACCCTGCCACCCGCCTGCTGGCGCCCGGCGGCCCTCGCTGGGCCGCGCTGGGCGCCCT
>VZSV01000185.1:1250411-1266012 GCA_013398735.1 Nothocercus julius | reverse complement strand
GCCGTGGCCTTGCAGCGGCCCATGTGGCTGGCGAAGGCGGAGGTGGTGGGCGAGCTGAGGTCCTCCTGCGCCTGCCGCACGAAGTCCCGCACGGAGATGAGGGCCGCCATGGCGCCGCGGCCAGGCGCCTCCGGAAAGGGAAACGGCCGCCGCGAGCGGCAGCCGGGGCTGCTCCCGAGGGGAAGGGCGGGCGGGGGAGCCCCGCGCCCTCGCGTGCAGGACGCCTGCCCCGCGCTCGCGCAGTAACGCGGGGGGCAACGCTGCAGCGCCGCTTGTTTTTTTGTTTTGAGGAAGAACACGACTGACACTTCGTTTTGAGTCACAGGGAGCCACAGTCTGGTGGCAATGTGGAAAACGCAGCTGCAGGTGGTTTCAAAGGCTGAGGACCTGCCCGAGGACACGCGCAGGCCCAGCCGCCGGCTGGGAGCAGCGGTGGTGCCGAGGCCTCCGGGCAGTGCTGGGGGCGCAGGGTGCTGTTGGTGACCACTGACATGGACTCCTAAAATCACTAATGTTGGAAGGGACCTCTAGAGATCATCCAGTCCAACCCCCCTGCACACGCAGGGTCACCTAGAGCACAGGGCACAGGACTGCGTCCAAGGGGGTTTGGAAGATCTCCAGAGAAGGAGAGTCCACAACCTCTCTGGGCAGCCTGTGCCAGGGCTCTGGCACCCTCACTGTCAAGAAATTTTTCCTTAAGTTCCTGTGGAACTTTTGGCAACAGCCCATGTGAAAGCCACCAAAGCAAGCTGAGAGCGAGGCAGCGCTGAGCAGAGCCATCCAGCTCCCCACGGCCCAGCTCCAGCCAAGCCCTGTGCCGCAGGAACTGAGCCCAGGGCTGCCAGTGTCCGCCCTCTGCCATGTCCGGCCCCTTTCTAGCTTGGGCACACAGACAGGCAAGCAATTGCTGTAAATGCAGCCAGGCTCCTGCAGCTCTCAGGGGAGGGAGCCGCTCCCCAGCCTCCAGCGCACGCACCCCCCCATCACCACCGAACCTGCTTCACAGTGAACGTCGGGGCTCGTCCCACCACAGCCTGTGCAGAGCACGGGCAGCCCAGGACAGCCTGAGGAGACCACACTGGGGATGAATCTCATGCAACGGACACCAGCCCAACACGATACAGATTCACGCTGACGAGACCCAGGGCTGGGCTATCACGGAGGGAGGGCAGTGCAGGCAGGCAGGTCTCGGGCTTGAGGAAGCAGCCACAAACCTCAAACAAGGCTGAAAAGAGCAGGCAAGGAGCTTTTATTCCAGTGGAAATGGAGACCCAAAACAACGCTGAGAGTGGAACTTGGCTGTGTTTTCCTTCTTTCCCTCACCAAGCAGCAGCACCCCAGTGAGCCCCCTTCAAAGTCCCCCTAGAGTTGCGGGGACCTCCACAAAGCCCCCCAGGGACTTTTGGCTCCCACCTGCACTAGGACTCCATACAAGACCTACTTTCCCACATACAACATGTAGAGGCTGTTTTGAGTAGTCCTTTTCAGAGAGCATTTATCCATTAATGATCTTCTCACTGATGTATCCAGGCATGGTGTAGATCAAAAGAACCAGAAAGATGGTCAGAACAGCAGCAATGAACAGCGCAATGATGTACTTCTTGTACCGCTTCCAGATAAAGAACACAAAGGTTTTCATGGGATTCACAAACCAGTTAAAAGATGTTTTTGGCCGGCTGGAACGAGATAAAAGCAGAGTTCACCCAAGGGTCTACTCACAGAGTACTCTGTTGCCCCATCTGCCTTGCCTCCACAATGGGCCACCAGGTCTTTTCGGCTACTTGACAAATGAATCATCCAGGGAGCCAAATGGCCTGGCCTGCTCCCTCCCCTAACCAACCCCGCTGCCTGAGGAAAGAGAAGGGGGTCCCCTACCTCACACCCTCCTCTCTTCCACATCCAATGCAGTAACCACAGCTCCTGTGAAAGTGCTAGAGATGCTCAGCGTGCAGGACAGCTTGCAGCAGAGCTGTTCGGAACCCACACAGCCACCTCGGTATGTTTGCAGGGTGGGTTAAACTGGAGCTGCCCTTCAGAGGGGCAATAGTGTGGCAGAGCTGGATTGAGTAATCCACTGAGATCGGCTCTAGCCCAGCTGCTGCAGCCGTAACACCTGCTGGATGAACTTAAGCTCTGGGAACCCATTTGCAGCCTGAGTCTTGCAGAACCCCTTTGCCCATGGCCTCTTTTGCTTCCCTGACTAGCCAATGCCTGCTCCCGCTTCCCACAAGACCAGCTGCCCGGGAATAGCACCATCCCTGGCCCCACCCTGGCCCTTTTAAAGGTGATGAACATGGATACTCACTTGGGCTTTTCCAGAGGTTCAGGTTCTTTTCGGCCCAAACCAACAGGATTTTTCTCAGCCTCCTCCACAGTCAACAACTGCAACTCTGCTTCCACCTTACCCTGGAGGGGACAACACACCTGAGCCACAGGCTTTATGTTGCCTCACTGACCATCCTGCCAGGACAGGGTATTTATCTCCCAGCTCCACTGACAGATGTTCAAGCAATCTCTGGCAATTAGCCACAGAGATCTCTTATTTCATAACCAGAAGGAACTGTTGTCTGCACAGAAACTGTTTTCCAGGAAGGCGTTATATTTACAGTGTACTTTCTAGCTCCCCAGATTTGGCTGTGACAGGTAAAATGCAAGCAGGACTGTTTGTCCTGTCAAGACAGAAGTGAAACACTGCTCACCTCTGGCAGCACCTTGTCTTACCGTCAGGAGGTACTTGTTCCCACTGGGGTCTGTGAACTGAACATCTTCTGGTTTGACTGAGCTGCTCCACTTCTTTTCCTTCCTCTTCTTCTTCTGATTGGCCTCCCTCTCCTCTCTTTCTTCATCTTCTTGATCTCTGAGTTTGATGAAGGGCCACCAGCCTCTCATGCGCTTGTTTCGGAAGATGGAGAAGCGAGGTGTGGCGTTCTCCTTGGCCATCTTGATGGTGCAATGCTCTGAGCTCTTGGCTGCCCGCACCATGTCGTGCAGCTTTAGTTCAATGGAGCCTGAGGGCACACAGACGAGGAGAGCCCCTGGTGAAATCCTGAGGCCAGCCGCACAGGCTAGCCGGCCTTGCTCCTGCCTCAGCTGCGCTCCCGACACCACTAACAGGTCCCAGCTGCCATAATCATCTAGCAGACTCAAGTTCCAGGTGGGGAACTTGAAGCTCAACAAGGACCAGATACTAAGAGGCAGAAGTCACAGCTCTTTCTCTCCATTTTATGACATAGTCAGTCTGATTTACCTGTGGTACAGCAGTTTTTCACTCTTTTGCCATGTCCCACCCTGCTCTCCTCACATGCCCAAGCTCCCCTTTCCCTCCAGTTCGAACAAACTTTAATAAGGAATGATAACTCATCGAAAAGTTCAAATCTGCAAGATCCTCAGTTCATCCCCCTTCTTGGTCTTGCACCCCTGTTCCCCTTAGAAGAAGCTGCTATCCCAGTTCAGCATTGAGCCCTTGCAGGAAATCAGTCTTACATACTGAGCTGTACTGGCAAAAGAGTGGCCAACAGTTGAGGGAAGTGGTGTTCCCCTCTGCTCATCAATGGTGAGACTACATCTGGTTCTGCCTCCTGTTTTAGGTCCCCACCACAAGAAAAAATGTCATCAAACTGGAGAGAGTCCAGTAGCCCAGATGGTCAGTGCTGGAGAACATGCCATAGAAGGACAGGCTGAGAGACTGGAGTTTGCTCAGCCCAGGAAAGAGAGGATGAAGGAGAGATTTTTTATTGCATCTTCTACATCCTGAAGGGAACTAGAGAACATCTAGAGCCTCTTCCCAGAGGTGCATGGTGAAAGCATGGGAAGGAATAGGCACAACTTATAGCAAGGGAAACTAACTAAGGAAAAAAAAATCACGTGAGAATGGTGCTAACCTTGGACAAGGACCCAGGGGGGTTCTGGGATGTCCATCCTTGGAGATATTCAAAGCTTACTCAGATTAGGTCTGAAGAATCTGAGACACTTTGAATCTACCCCTACTTGGAGCAGGGTGTCTACAGAGGCCCCTCCCTGCCTAAATGGTTCTGAGACACTATGGTCCTGAAAGCCCTGGTGTAGCTGTTTTATGCTGTCTTCAGTCCTTGTGTATCACTAATGGATTGCCATTAGCAGTGCTTCATAGAAATAAAGTCCTTTGGAATAAACTACAGAGGGATGATAAATCAAGTGAGCTTTAATTTGCCTAGGAGAGAGCAGGGCAGAGTGGCTGCTTTTTAGCGAGGGAACTGCAAATCTAAGTGAGAGGAAGGACACTGCTCAGGCTGTGAGGAAGGACAACCTAGCAGTCCTGAGGGTATCAGGTCCCAGAAAAGGACAATGAGGCCCTGGCACAAACCTGACAGCTCAACATGTGTCTGTAGGGTAGAGGTGAGCCACCAGGCTCTGCCTATCACTTACATGGGAAAAAACAGCCCAGGTGGCTGCTGAGCCAAAGACATCAATCCAGTACTGCTTGTGTCCCTTCTCAAAGAGCTTGGCCCTGTGCAAAATGCTGCAATGCTCAAACAGGCTGAGGAAAGGGAGAGACGGACAAGGCCACCCCAACCCTGGCAGATCATACCATACCTAGAAAGTCATTAGCTGAAATCCTGTCATAATCCCAGACTTGGAGGACCAGGACAGCTGGTTCTCTGAACTCTGATTCCTCCACAGAGAAGACAGAATCCTTCTTCTTGTAGGTGATCTCCTTCTCGGTTGGGAGATAGTTGAAGCGGAAGACAAACCTCCAGTTGAAATTGCCTTCCCCAGTCAAGGAGTTAAAGTGAACATCCGTCTCCTGCTTGTCATGGTCAAGCCCCTTTATCCAACTGCAGGAGGAACTTGATTATCTCCTGTCAAGTCCCACAGGCAGCACCACAGAGCAGAACAACAGAGGAAACAAAGCCCCGGTGAGTGGGAGGAAAGGAAGGGAAGGCAGCCAAGCTGTACCACCACCTAACCAGCATCTCTGGAGGTAGAGCAGTCAGCACAGGGGTCTGCAGTGGGTCACCTTATGCTGAGGCAAGGAGGAGTAGAGGTTCAAAGGTAGTGAGTGGTACGGGCCAGGGCAAGGAACAGGACAGCCAGGCTCTGGCCTCCCCTTGGCTCCCATCAAACCTTTTGACATAGATGTCACTGGAAGGCTCTCCTGTTATTGGGTTGATGTCGTCAAGGATCACATCGTCCGTGTTCCAGATAATCACACGCAGCTCATAGCTGTGGGAGGGACCCAGGCATAGTGAGAGGCGTGCTCTTGCTTTCGGTTCCTGCCTGGGCAGGTCAAGCCTACACCAGCAGAAAAGTAGGATCTGAGCCCACCTACCACGAAGGGCCCATGGGATCTGACCTAGGGCTCCTCAGGCTCAGGCAAGTCAGAGGAGTCTCACACAAAGCCTTTAATGCAGGGCTACAACTCCACAGGTCCAAACACCAGCAGTTCAAACAAGCTAGCACAGACCTGCCAGCATGTGCAGGACTCTGCCTTGCATGCCGCCAGGCACAACAAGGGACAGGGACCCTCCACATGGGCTCTCCAGACCCAGTCCTGCTCCCACGAGTGTTACCTGATTGGCAGTCGCGGCTTGATATTGACAGGAGGTGGTGCAGGGACGTCATTTGGAAACATGTCAATCCACATGTGCAAAGAACCCTGACAAGAGAAGACAGAAGTGACATTTCAAGGGACAGACCTCTTAGCTCTTCAAGGAGCAGTGACTCAGCCCAGCAAGTGCAAAGCTCTTGGCAAAAGGCCATGAGCTCAGCTCCATTCAAGTCCAGCTCTACTTTAACTAGCCGCCTGCTGATGCCCCAGCACTTCAGTTCCATATATCTGGATTTTAGCTAAGACTCAAAAATATTAATAAAAAAATAGCTTATTCCTCGCTCCCCCAAATAAGAAAAAACATTTTAGCTGAACTGAGTCTATTTCAAACACAAGCAGGTATCTCACTCCAATTTAAGAAACAAACACGCAAAGATGCAACATTTTGGCATAGCTGAGAAAAGTGAGATGACAAGTTTGATCCTCCCCTCCCCTCCACTGCTGACCAGCACCAGTGTGTTTGCAGAGTTCTGATTTGTGACGGATTTGTGGTGCCCAAGGGAACAGGAGATAGGGTAGGATGCTGAGATGATGAGCTCGAATCGCTATACTGCATAAAAGTGAGAAAGACTATTTCTCCTCCAAGCTGCAGTTACAGCGTGTCCCTGGGGCATCCTGGGCCTGCAAGTGACAATCCCCAACTGATCATCTGGCAAAACATCCCAAATTTTCCAAGCTGGGAATCACACATCGACCCTGGCTCCAGGGCAAACCTGTCACCAAGCAGATCATCTCAGCACTCCGGCTTCAGACACTCTGCAGGGGACGGGCCGTGGGCCAAGGTTCAAGACACAGCTCTTGCCATTTGCAGACTCTTGGAGCTGTTGCTTTGGGCTCTCTGCAGGCACTGCTGCTCCCGTGGTGTTCAGTTCACAGGCTGGGAACTGTTTTTGCCATTTGGATAGTCAGCAACTGATAATTTTACAGGGAAGGCAGAATCCAGACCACATGTTCCCAGGTCAGAGGCACTGGCAGAGCTGCTGAGGTCCTGTCTGGGGTGAGTGGAAGGACCAACAGTGCTATCCTGGGCAAGCAAGAAGGGTACTTGCAGGGGAGCAAGGAAGCAGTGATAGGGGCCAAAGCGGAGGAAGAGGCAAGGTAGCGAGGCCTGGCTTAAGATGGAGGTTGGGAGGCTGCTGCTAGTGCCAGCCACGGAAGCAGGTACCACCACCAAGCACCATGGTTGCATAGCCCAGAAGATAGAGCAGGTCCCTTGCCACCTGCACAGTTTCCTTGTCAGAGCAGGACACTGTGACCTGAGGAGACAGAAAGGATCCTGGGCAAGCAGCTTGGTGGCAACAGCATCAATGGAGAGAGGTCCATTGTAGGAAGGCTGCCCAGGAGCATCGTGAGAGGTCGCAGAGTGGATCCAAGCAAAGGATACTCAAGACGAATGCTCCCTAGCAGGGCTGGCTGTGCAGAGAGAGAAGTAGCCTGCAGGGTTCACAGTCAGGAGGAGACAACAGGGATCCTGCCAAGGGGCTGGGGACCGGCTGCACAGAAGGTCTCTCCCCATAGCAATGTCTAGACTGGGCGAGGACACATCTCACCTGCACAAGCCCGGGGTTCTCTGGGTTGTAAAGGGACCGAACCTCCACATGCTCTGGTACTAACTTGTACCCATATCCTTGCATTTCTTCCCAGTGTTGCAGGACATACAAAGCCTTGTGTTCATCATGTGCTGACCAGCTCTCATCTGCCACTCCTCTCTCATTCCTCACAAAGGCCTCTGCAACAGAACACAGCCAGTTAGAAGATGAAGACATCTGGTCAGCAAGAGCCACTTCAGGACATAAGTTGCAGATACAAGGAGGGGAAGGCAGTGGACTGGGTAAGGACTTTACTAGAAGAAAAAAACGGAGAAGCAGAAGGGCAAGGATAAAGGGAAAATGTGCAGTATGATGCAGCACTGAGGAAAACAGTGAGCAAGTGACAAACAAGCTAAGAGAAGTAAGGGGAAAGGGACAAAAAGCAAAAGATTCAGGAGGTACTGAGCAGGCTGTGACCCTCTGGGAGAGTTTAATTCCCCAGGTCTCTGTGGTAGTGCTGGCAGACCCATGAGGGAGCAGTTTTGCCCGAGAAGCGCTCTGGGGAAGCTGACTTGTCATTCAGCAGGGACACGTGGTCCTGCCCTGCCCAGGCCACACTATTTTTTGATTCACGTGTGAAGCCAAGCCAAATGAAGGTGATGTGAAGTAATGGGCACTGGTGGGGCAAAAGCAAGTCATGGGCAAGTGCACAATGATGTAAAGCATCAACTCTTTGTCTGGAGGTCAGTCTGAGACAAAACCATTCCAAGGCATCCCCAGATGGCTGTGTCCCTCTGGGATACAGATGCCTTTGCGATGAACCTCAGGGCCAGGTGAGACATCTGTGAAGTGTTCTCCAGCACCAACTTGAGTTCAAGACACTGCAGGCTTATTTGAACCACAGCCACCCACCGTCAACTCTTAAGAACCAGCTGGGCTCCAACACACCTCTGGACACTTGAGATAAAAGTGCTGAAAGGATCAGCCTCCCTGCCAAGGCCCACACATTGCAGGGGCACAGCAGAAGCATGCAACTAGTCAGTGCAAAACTGAGGAACAGCAGCACTGAAATGGGCAGAAGAAAAAGTTGGCAGGATACGTAGGATGCCCCATCTCTGGGGGAGATGGGCAGCACTACCTCACAGGATCCAGCCATCCACAAGCAGCACGAGTCTGCTTCATCCTTCACCAGCACACGACCACCATATACCTAGACAGGACCAGAGTGCACCACCAAGCAACAAAACATCACTGTGCCTGGAGAGGGCTAAGCATGCTGTGGGTGCTCCTCACAGCAACCCAGAAACCGTGGGCCCTACAGGGCAAAGAGTCGGGTCCAATGGCCCAACCAGCCTCCCTCTATGAGGAGGAAAGGCTGGTGGGTTCGTCAGCTCATTCACTGCTGAGCACAGGTGGCCATTTAAGGGAGGTTCTCAGAGTGTTCTGTACCTTCAGGAAAAGCTTCCAGAGGGATCTTGAAGACTTGATTGTTCACTTTGACCTCCTCCCGTCTGTATTCTGCTGCAGGGAGTGAGTTCTTCTTGCACAAACTATCCAAGATCTGTGTAGGCTTGAATGCATCTCGCCACATGTTATAGCCACTTCTGCAGGGAGGAGAGAATGTCTTCATTTTAGACAAGACAAATATTTTGACTAGGCTGTGATACACCCCTACCTTCTCTCCAGCACAAGGCCACCAGATCCTGACTTAGATTTTCTTTGGACACTTTTCTGTGTGCCTTTTCTCAGTTGCACACAAAAGCTTAACCAATGCTCCTCCTCTGGAATAAGACAGGGTTGTACATCATGTAATCATTAGCTTAACAGAAGCAAGAGGAGCAATTTGAGCAGCCAGTCTTAAGTGGGAGACTGTGGATTTAGCAAATCTGGGTACTCATCTCCACATCTAGACCTAATTCCTCAAAGAGGAGGAGAAGAAAACTTGTTTGCAAAAAAAGAGTCCGGAGACCAAAGTTCAACATGTCCCATGCCTGCCAGCACTTCAGCTGCTTCATTATCTTCTGGTGGGTCCACTGCAGGAAGATAACCAAGTTCCCCTCCAGAAAATTGGATCTAAGTTTTGATGGTGTACAATAACCACCAAAAACAGTGATAACAGGTCAAAATTTACTTCAAATATGAATGGTCCCTTACTAGGTTGTCTAGTGAAATGAGGTGCATGCAAGAGTCTCCCGGCTCTCCCACTTATTTTCCATTTGTTGGGCAAGTTCCAATAAAAATTGATAAATAAATCTCAGTTGTATTTTGTTCCATTGGTACTGTGGGAAAAACTTCATGGATAGAGGTGGGAGACTCAAGTAAGTATTTCCTTGGAAGGAAAAGCTACAGTATGAGCTCAGCTATTTTATTAGACTCAAGAGGATCCATATGGGATAAAACCAAAGGAAAAAAGACATCACAAGTCTTGCTGCTCACAGAACTAGCCACTGCTAGAGAAAAGAGATCAAAATCACATTAACGTCAAGTAAGCGTTTTTCTCCACAGCTCAGCATTGTGAGCAATTTTTTTGCTATTACATGCAAAATACATTAGTCTGCAGTGGTATTAGAGCTATCACAGGAAGCTGGTACGTTCCAGAAGCACTAAAGGAAGTGGATTACCCAGACAATACATGAATGCCCGCTCTACATGAATGCCCGCTCAAAGGATAGCATGGATAAAAGCTTGCATGGAATTAAGAGGAGTCTGCATAGCAGCCTCAGCAAACCTCCTGACCTGGAAATACTTGGCTGCTAAGTATCTTGGTGGAGATGAATGTCTGCTCTGTCCTCCCCTGGGCATCCGCTTACAGATGACTTATTCCTCCTCTTGAGGTGGCTGCAGTCATGTTTTCCTTGCCTGGGAAGACTGCAGGGGTGAGCCCAGCTGGCATGCCCAAACCTACCCCCGGGAAAGCCACCTCCGGATCTTTGTCCTGAATTAGCACTGCTAGTCACCTTTTAACAAGTCACTCTGCTTTGTTCCAAACTAACGATGGTATTTGGAGTTTGGCTCTAAGATGCACAGAGCAGACTGCAAGTAGCTCCTGCCTCTCACTCAGCCGTTCTCATAGCTGTTGTCAGCTGCTGTCCACACTGCACAAGGAAAACCAATCTGCCAAGCTGGCTCAAAACATGCTGCAGTTGTCAGCCCAGTCTCTCAGAACCCTATATGAAATAAGGTTCAGTCTTGCACCAATGGGCATGAAAAACAAAATGGAAAAAACAGGAGGAAGCAGAACACAACCAGAAAGACCTATCACCTCCTCCCATCTCCTGTAGTGCCTCCACTCCAGCATAGGCTCCAGGTAATTTCAAAGCAACTGCTGCTCTAGTCTTTTTGCAATATCCTGTGGCCCACAATGAAAGGGCCCTGCTCCTGCCTTATACACTGGTTTTCACTGCTCAAAGGGACATTGTGTCTGATTGATAGAGTCAGACCGCAGTTGATTCAAAAGTCTCTTAACAGTTTGTAATGCAATGTAACGTTTGCAATGTACCATTAGTAGAGTTCCATCCTGCCAGTCTGGAAGCAACCTGAACTGTTACCAACCTGAACAACAAGCAAGAAGAACAACATGTCACTGTAGTACGTACATGTCATACTGTGAAGCCACACCACAGTTGGCCCTGTGCTTGCTGTAGAATCTGTTTTCCAAATCAATCTTGGTCTCCCCAATCAAATCATCTGATCCAAATAGATCATGGTCAAATACGGCCACAGTGAGTTCTGATTCCATGGGAAAGGAGACCGTCAGCTCCACAACTCTGGACAGAAGTAGATGAGGAACAATGTGACTAGCAAAGAAGAAGGAAATGAACCACATGCTCTGTTTTGATCAATTTAAACACTTAAGAACTGTATCCTGACCCAAGGGACTCTATCAGAGTTTGCCTTTCCATAAGTTCAGGGTATGAATTTCTCAGGGTGCCTATTCAAACTAAGATTTTTTTTTTTTTTAATTCAGAAGCATATTTTCTTGCATAGAGATCCTGGGACTAGAGAAAGAGTTCTCCAAAGCTCTGTTGCTACTTGGTTTCCTGCTTTGGTAAATCAAGCTCTTGAAATTGCTTCCCTCTTAACCCAAACACGGCTCCTATGACAGCCAGACACTGGAGACGTGCTTATGATCTGTGTGTTATGGAACAGGATTCTCCAGAAAAAAACAAGCATTGAAGATCCCACATGAGGGGCCACAATGTGAGCCCTAGATTTGCATTCCCTTTCAACTCACTAAAGGAAAACCTCCTGCATACTCGCCAAATACAGGATTGAGCTGCTTTGGGATGTATCTCTCCTTCGTGTCCTTGTGCTCTTGCCCCACCGTCACCACCACGTAAGGGTCTGCCTTGCCATTGGGGTCTGCTGGAGACAGGTTTGTAGCCTGGAATACACAAGAGGTTCTGCAATATCTGCACAGAGCAATTTGCACAGGCCACCCTGCACAGGTCTGAGGCCTCCCAAGGCCAAGACTGGGTCTGGCCAACAACTGCCCTAGCAGGGAATCAGACATTTGTTGCAAATCCCCAGTCAACAAGCCACCAGTGTTTCTTGTTGTTGTCCTGTCTATTGCTCCCCAGTTCGCTATCTCAAGGCAGATGAGAGAAATGCTTTGCCTGAATTTTCAGCAAGCCCTGAAGGTACAACACCTGGGGAACTCTCAGTTTCCTTCCATGGACAAGACATGAATGCCAGCCCTTGCCATAGCTCAGTCAGGCCTTTCACAAGGGTCACTTTACCCAAGCGAAAAACAGCAGGAGTCTTAGGTAAGGACAGGCTTCCAAGTATTACTGCCACCACCACAAGAGACTAACCTTAACAATATAAACTCTCACGAGAACTTTGATGGGTCTGTTCCTTGGAATGCCCTGGGAGATTCTGTGCTCTTTGCCAGCTTCCTCAGTAGGGTAGACATGGAAGGAGCCCTGCAGAAAAGATACTGTGGGTAACAAGATACAGAAGGCTGGAGCCACTGCAACCAGCCTCACTTCTCATACTGAGAAATCAGAGCCATTGTGCCACGTGAACCACAGGTACCCTGTGCTCTCAAGGACATCTCTATCCAAAGGCACCATCAAGAAGTCCGAGGCCCACTTGGGCTAAGTATTCACAACGGGCAGGTTATCCTGCAAACTATCAGACCGCTGTCAACACCAGGAGAACTTACCATCTCTAAGCATATGTCTGGATTGCCAAAGGCAGGGAGGTTTTTTAAGGACCTTCTTAACTCAAGTTCTGTGGTTATATTTCAGGGTCTTCAAAAACTCTTAGGTGGGAGAATGATGCTTCTTGTAGAAAAATTTTACTAATTTTACAGGCAGTGAAGCTTATTAACACTTATTTGAGTACCGAATCTACTCAGGGGCTCCACTAGGACAAGAGTCCCTTGATGCTTTGTGAGAGCAGAAAAATCCAAATCAGGTGCATTTATCCACTAACGAAGGATCTCAGCACAAAACTCAGCAGTACCTAACAGTACCCGGGCTGTATCTCACCACACCTCCACATCACCTTGTCACACCTGCCCTTTCCCAAGGCTTTGCTGGTGTCTGAATTCTGAGATACAGGCTGCCCTAAAGATTTTCTTTCATGTGTAGTACAAACACAATTCAAATGATATAATACCTTGTACTTGCCCACAAAATGTTCATCCTCATTCCCATCTTCATCCTCATTTGTTCTGCCACGATGAAGGGGGAAGATACAGAGCCAGTCTTCAAAATTATCAAATTCACTTTCCAGCTCAGAGTTGTAGATCTGAAATAAATAGAAAGTTGCCTGGGGCCTTTTCCTGCCATTTTAAAAGGAGGAGACTCAGACCATCTGCTGGCTGCTTCAACCATTTCACCTGGTCATGTCTTGCCCCAATATTATTCAGCATGTAGTATTATGGGTTTCCCTCATTCCATGTCTGCTCCCAGATGTGTACACACATCCCAGCTCTTTAATCACAAATCCCTCTGATATAAGCCTTGGCTCCAAGGTCCCATGAGCTATGTCAGAGCCTGGCAAGGATGGGGCTCAGGGCATACTGCTGGGTCACGGTCTCCATCCTAGCACAACCCTCCATGCAGGAAGGTGAGGAGGACAAGGCTAGAGGGATGCGATAGATCTGTCACCTCAAACCCACCTGAAGTGTGGCAATGAGTTTTCTCTTGGATCGAGTTGGTTCAGCTTCAATTACTGCCTCCTCTTCTGCCTCTATGTCAATGGAAGCCGCATTTAAATTTCCTCCATCTGAAAATGGCAAAAGGAGATTGGGAAATATCCTGCTCAGTCACCGTTTCCATAAGAGCAGCACCATCTAGGACTATGTAAAGCTTTTGTTATTCCCAGCTCCCAGGAGCACAGAAGAGCTGGGTAGTGCCAGAGAACTCACCTGCATCATTAAGGTCATCATTTTCAGCATCTTCCTCATCACTGCGCATCTGAAACACACACACACCCCACACATCTCAGAGAGCAAAGACTTCTCCTTGTAAGCACACAACTCTTCCAATGCTCTTCTGGCAGATTCATTAGTATCTATCCCAAGAGCGATGAACAGTAGTATTATTCTAGAGAGCATCCAATGCCTGCCTTAATGACACATCTGGATTACACACCTTTTTTTCTCTCTGGAGAGAAAATGGATTTCTCTGGACTTTTTAGTTGAGATGCAGATGGGCAGAGGGCAAGAATCTGAGATTTGTGGCAGACCTGCACCACAGGCTACATCACACCCCCACCCTCAGAATATGGTCAGGATCCATCTCTGAGTAACCAGCACTGAGTCCTGCAATGCAGCTAAAATCATCAAAGTCCTGTTTTCAGGGGTGCCTAAACAATTCAAGGGCCCAGTCCTATTTTCAAAATCACTCAAACCCCTATTCTTATTGTGAAAGATGTTATCCCCTCTCCTGAAAGATGTTTCAGCATCCTTTGCTCACTGAAATCAGTCCATTTGGTGCACGACTGATAGCTAGCTACTTTAAGTATGTTTGCTACATAAAAGCCCATGTCTTACTGCAGACCCACAAAGACTCCCATAGCAATTAGTGGTTTTGAAAACATCTTCCTCAAGCCAGTGTGGTCACTTTTCCCTTATGCTGACAGCTATCAAAAGAGATTACCTGGTTATTGAGCTCCTTTAAGGACTCGTAGTATTTAGACCACCAGTCCAGTTCTTCCAGCTCTGGTTTTTCCTCTTCATATTCACTGTTTTTCTTTATAAGCTTATTGATAGGAATTTTCTTCAAAGGGGCCTTAAAAGAACAGAACAAAGGGCTCAGAGTGAGGAAAAGAATATACAGGACACTCACACACCATATGCTAACGACTGCACTATTGCTTGAGAACTCCCACCAGAGGCTCAGCTTTTGGTCAGAGCACAGGAGGTACAAAGTTGCTTGTAGCCCTGGGTTTGGGCTTTGCTCTCAAAGCAGCAGTATTCACCGCAGAAAGCAACACCATTCTTCTCACTGTGCTGTTGTCCAGACACATAGCAATGGTAAGGAGCAGCAGAAGTGGATGTGAAGCTCCTCCATGAGAAGGGCAGGGAAAGAGAAATATTTGGGTCCAGAGCAAAAAAAAGTGGTTCTCAAAACTTAGCTTTGAACTTCTGAAGATTATTTTCTGTTTGTTAAACTTCAGTTTGGGTTTCTAAACTTCAAAATTTGTCAGATCCAACACACCACTCACCTTCACAAGACTCAGGGGGAGAGTGCTGGGACCTGGGTCACCAGCTGCCAGGCCAATATTTATCACAGCCTGAGAGGGCCGTGGCCGGGACGAGACTTTCTGAGCTGAAATAAAGAGTGAGAGCTTCATATTCCCATATATTTATTTCGGCCCACTGCTTCTTATTCCTAGACCAGTTATTAATCCACATGAAAACCTTCTTTCCTACCCCACTAGAGTACAGTTACTTTCACAGCTTCTGTTAACAGAGTCTGCCAAAAGATAAATGGAAATCCAAGTACGATGCTGAGATGTAACCATTGCCATCCACATTCTTATTGTTAGCTTCCAAGAACCTTGATTTATGAGCTATAACTTCTACATTCAGAAATCACCACAGATGCCATGCTTATTTACATGCTCTCAGACCAGGAGATCTGGCTGTTGCTACCTTGGACCCATTTATAGATCCTATGAGGCAGCAGAGCCCTCGTGGCCAAGAAGGCCAATGAGATCCTGGGGTGCATTAGGAAGAGCGTCTGCAGCAGGTCGAGGGAGGGGATCCTGCCCCTCTACTGAGCCCTGGTGTCCCCCAGGGGTCAGTCCTCGGCCCAGTCCTGTTCGATTTATTCATCAATGACCTGGATGAAGGCATGGAGTGCTCCCTCAGCAAGTTTGCTGATGATACCAAACTGGGAGGAGAAGCTGACAGCCCAGAGGGCTGTGCTGCCATCCAGAGGGACCTGGACACCCTGGATAACTGGGCAGTGAGAAATCTTATGAAATTCAACAAAGACAAGTGCAAGGTACTGCACTTGGGGAAAAA
>VZSV01000185.1:1231396-1249781 GCA_013398735.1 Nothocercus julius | reverse complement strand
CTGGAGATCTTCCAAACCCGCTTGGACGCAGTCCTGAGCCACATGCTGTAGGTGACCCTGCGTGTGCAGGGGGGTTGGACTAGATGATCTCTAGAGGTCCCTTCCAACCTTAAGCATTCCATGATTCTATAATTCTATTATTCAACAGTCTTTGACCAACTGTGCAAGAGAACTAGAAACCTTCAACTCCAGTGGACAAGCTCACACTCTCTGAAGCTTGATGGAGGTATCACGGGGGACCACTCTCTAACCTGGTTGCACAGAAGGCAGAAATAGATGATTACAATAGTCTTTCTTGGTCTAAACATCTCTGCATCTGGACAATATCTTATCCCTGTGGGAAATTTATGTCCAGCTAAACGACTTACTGGTTTGAGACATCCCCATGAGCTGTGCCCCCTTCTCTGATTCCTGCACGTATGAGACAAATAGTGTATAGGAAAAAGACCATGAAAAATGTGGTGTCCATGGGTTGGAGTAGTGTCCATGTGATGGGGAGGCAAACAATAAGGTAAAGTTGGAGAAAAACAGTCCTGCCACCCGAAGCCCCAAAGAGAGACACCAACTTACCCTGAATTCCACTACTTGACTTCACACACTTCCAAAAAATGCTGCAGACTTTTTCACAGTGAAGAGCACAACCTACCTCTAATCCTGCTCCTGACATGCTGTGCTTTTGCTGGATATCTTACATATCTCAGGCAAGGTCTTTAAACCTTGCCCTAAACATGAGAGCTTTCTCACTAAGCAGCTTACCTTTGGGTTCATCTTCCAGCTCCTCCTCGAGTTCTCTGGGAGAGAATTTCATCACATTGGACACAATGTGGGTCCCCACGAGCACAGTGCGCCCAAAAGCCCGCTTTTCCACTACAAAGATGCTGAGGGGAGGGTGAAGGTAGACCTGCTCTGGGAGCTCCTGCAGAAGAACCACATGGAGGGTTACAAGGCCGATACTCACTGTGGCCATGCTGCAGCTGGGAGGTCTGACAGCACTTCACAGCCCTTCTCTAAAACCAGCACTTCACTGGTGAAGGACCAAAGCTGAGGCAGCTCTCAGTGGACAGTTTCACAAAGGCTTTGATCCACAGCTCAACCATCTGGCCCTGAGAGAAGGAAGCCACTGGGAGAGCGCAGACCTGGGGACAGCTCCCTTCAGGACCCTTGCCCTGCACAGACACACTGCGCACAGGGTCAGCCAGCCCCATTCTCACTCACCACGTCCATGTACTTGACCAGCTCAGTGAAGTTGGGGTTCTCTTTGTAGGCAATGATAACTTCCGACTCTACTTTTTTCCCAGCACATTCGATGATCACCTGAGGCTGATCTACCTCGAACAAGTTCACTCGCTTCAGGTCCCGCAGGCCCCAGAACAGGATCTGAAGCACACAAAGCTGCTCAGCCCCTCCAGATGGGCCAGGCTACGTGGTCCACACCCGTGCCCAGCAGTGCCGTGATACCAGGTTCCTCCAGCCTGCTGCCAACCCACCTGCCCCACTGGACATGAATTCCCAGAGAGGCACAAAGCTGCACTGCACAGCAACGTGGCCACCCAGAAGCCAAGCTCATGCTGTGGGATAACCACCAGAGTTCTGGCACTAGAAAGGTTTCAACCTCATGTCAAACGCCCTCCATATCTGGCATCTGCTCAGATCTCAGAGGCGCTCCCTCCCCAAGCCCTGCTCTCTGCATAGGCTGGGCTGTGCTCTATGCTTGGGGCAGTTCAGCTGAGAGCCAGCCTGGCAGAACGTGGCACACCTCTATGCGAAACTCCTTCAGCACTGGGCGGATGCCCTCAGGGATGATGAACCGCCCAGCACGGGGGTCTCCCAGGAAGGCAGGATCCTTGGGCTCCACGTCCTCAGGCACTGCTGGCTGAACAGATAGAACCAGAACACACAAAGCCATGAAAGCTGTTTCTACTCCATGCCATGTCCTCCTCTCCCCTCCCCTGGTGCCCAAGGCTCTGCCCCTGCATTCTCCTTTCAAGTGAAAGCCAGATGTGGCTTTCAACAGAGATTCTTCCCCTTGGCCTCAGGTAACCAGCTCCTCACCTTGAATAGCTCTCCCAGGGGATCTAGCGAAAATATGTAGCTTCCTAGAAGACTGTTACCTCCAAATAGCCGCTGTAATCCAATTCAATCAACTCAAAAGTGGCAATGAGCTCCCCTGCTGTTCTGGTTCCTTTGTAGAAATCGAAGAACTGCAGGGCAGGTTTGCTGTATGGCTCATCAAGCAGCTTCACCTGAGGGATGGCAAATGCCTGGCCAAGGAACTCAGGGGAACCCTGTCACAAAGGAGAGAGAAGGTCAAAGCATCCCTGCATTATATCATCACATCAACAAAAAACGTCTACTGCTAATTCCAGCTGCCTGGGGCAGGAGAAGATCTCTCTTTCACCCTTGCAGTCCTCTGCTTTGACTGTCTCTGCTCCATTCAGAGCCAGGAGCAGATAGGAGGTGACTGCAGGAGCAACTCTTTACTCACAGTCATCTCTGTGCTGAACAGGGCAAATGGGTTGAAACTACGCACCAGAGAACTTCAGAGCTAGACCAGGTTGTTCAGGGTCACTTTTAGTCAAGGTCTGAATGTCTTTAAGGATAGAGATCCCACAACCTCTCTGGGCCCCTAGCCTGCAGTCTGATCACCCTCAGGGTAAAAAATTATTTCCTTATATCAAGCTGTTTTTTTTTCTTGTTCCAGTTTGTGCCCGTTGCCTGTCATCCTGTCATCCAAGATAACTCTGACTTCTCTACACTTTCCCATCAGGAAGTTGCAGGTGGCAAAAAGATGTCCCTTTTCCCTCCTCTTCCCCAGGCTGAACAGACTCAACTCCCTCAGCCTCTCCTTGTGCATCCAGTGCTTGAGCCCCTGATCATCTCAGTGGCCTTCACTGAACTCACTCCAGTATGTCACTGTCTGGCTTGCACAGTGAGCCCAGCAAAGCTTCTGAGCTACACAGAAGAGTTCAGCATGAGTCGTGCCATTCTCCTGATGATAATAAACTCCAGGAGATCAGCGTGACTTCAAAGTGCTTGTGGAAGGGAATGGGGTGGACAGAGGAGAGACAGGAGATGACATCTGGGAGGAGTAGATGTGAAAGAGCAGCTCCAAGAACTACTCCATCTCCCGGTGGTTACGAGCCCTTTTTGACATAAGCCTGCCAAGGATCTTGGCCACGTGACCAGTTGCTCACATAGCCAAGAGAGATCCCCCCTCCAAGAAAGGGGCAGTTCTTCTCCAGGGGATAGATCTGAGACCCATTCAGCTCTCACCAGGCCTTGACTCGTTTTGCACCCTGACACTGTCACCTCAAGCCCATAGCAGAAGTCTGCAAAAACTCTCAGCCTCAACCACAGTTTCCAAGATTAACCACTGAGGAGGCCTCGGGCTAAGACATAAGGCTCTGTGTGGCTCTGAGTTCCTCTCTGAGTTCCTGCTCACTGAATCCATACAGAGCTCCTCTGCCTTCCCTGTCATAGAAACAGCAGCAGGATGGAGGCATGGCCTTACTTACAAATTTATTGTGGTTGAAGAGATTGACTATAACAATAGGAGTCTCTATTTTCAGCTCCTCTCTTTTCCCATCAATAATGAGCTGGTCAAACAAAAGTAGCTCATTCCACATTGGGCTCAGCGTCTCCTCCAAAATCTGCAAATAGAGATAGCAGGCCTGAGGTTCCACAGCCAGTAGAAACAAAACCAGTTTGCTTTATAAAGACAGTGAGGAAACCTTGAGCAGACCTCTCCTCATCAGCCACACATAGCCAGTGTCTGGCAGAAGGGGAGATGGCAAGAGCATGATAGGAACACTTTGGGCTGACTAGCACATGCTGTTCAACCTTTGAGACCATGTTAAATGATATATATGTTTTGCCCAATACTTCTTGAGTATAGTTACACTGCTCAGAGCACACAGATGCCTCTATATCTGGAGGTATGAACCTTCCCAGAAGACCGGCACAGCACTGGCTCTCTACATGGCAGTGAGGACATGGTAGTTTGTCTCCAAGGGTTGTTAAAGGGTCTCACCCTGGTGGTCTGGCAATGAGTTGAAAATACCACTCTTGCAAACGGATCTGAAAGGCCATTGTCGTCTGCTGGGAGGATCCCTCTAGCCTGATACAGATGGGCTCGAAGCTGGAAGTAGCTGAAGTCTGGTAAGAAAAAAAGGAAAGAGATCCACTTTGCCTGACCGGCCTTCAGCCAGAAAATGAATAAATAAAAGCATGACTCAGCCAAGTGACAGGAGGCACATCTTTCAAGAGGTGGACACCACTTCTAGAGATAATCGCTGCAGTTCTCATACCAGCATGTCTCAAAAGTTTCGGCCAAGCAAGACAAGCTTAGCAGGCTCTCCAGACTTCCTCAGGAAAGACATGACATGTGAACTGTGTGGTGACCTGCTGTGAGCATCTGTCATTGGGGAGCACCAACAAATGTCAGCAAATGCCGTGAAGTTTGGATCACCCCTCATGCCCATGGCAAGTTGTGCAGCACGCTCAGTTGGGCAGCACTCTCGGCACCTACACAGCTGCCCTCCTGCCAAGCTTGACAAAGCATCCTCACCAGAGTAACATGGACCTGCCTGTCCCAGTCATGCCCTGGAGATGACATGGAGATGATCAGCAGGTCACCTGGGGCATGATCTCTCACCTCTCTGCTCTCCTGCTTGCATTCAAGCAAATGGAATTGGTGGAGTCTGCACTCACCATCCCTGCTGAGCCGGCTGGGAGGAACGTATGCCGAGAGCTGGGCCATCTCCTGTCCACTCTCCGAGAGATGCTTGAACTCTTCGGGCAACTCCGCTGTGCAGTTCTTTGCATATTTAGTTACCCCAAGCCACATGTAGATTTCCAGCTTGGCAAAGATCTCGCCAGTGTGTGAGCCAGGGACCTGTGAGCACAGGAGGTTAAGCACATTTCCCAGCCTGGCAAGGCCCCATTCAGACCATGACCATTACCACCAGCCAGCAACCATATGCAGAGCACAGGAGGCAGCAGTGCATTGCCAGGGGGCAAGGGTAGCACGAGCTGCACTTCCTTGCAAATGCCATGAAGGAAGGCTGGAAGTGGGCAGAGAGAAGCAGCAGAAAGCAAGCAGGAACACACTATTTTGTTACAAACTCTACCTTCAAAAAGACAGTTTGGATCTTTGCACAGTCCTTGCCTTTCTCCTCTTCAACAACAGAGTAGAGGACATTCTGTGCAGGAATTCTTGCATATGCTACGCGCTTGTTATTGCTGAGCATCCAGACAAGAACATCGGGGAGGGTACACTGGGGCTGGAAGGGAGGAAAGGGAAAGCTTCACAGCAGAGGAAGAACACATAGCTAGTCCTCTCTCCAGTGCCACTCGCAGCAAAAGCCTCCCCACTTTGCAGAGAACAGCTTGTTGTGCAGCACTTTGGATATCCAGTTGCAAATGATGGGGCCTAACACTGGACACGTGCTTCTGCACATCTCACCTCTGCAGTATTGCTCTGCAATAGCTCCTGACCACATGTTGTATGGAAGTATTTGTGATACGCCTTGTTTTTCATTATAAACACCAGTAGGATGCACCTACTCCCATCGCGCCAGGTAGAGTGACAGCCCTGCTGAGAACTGGAGTAGCAATACTTTCCCCCACACCTTTGACAGGAGTGCAACTGCTTATCCAGATTAAGGAAAGGCATTAATTGACATTCCCACAGTGTGAGTGCCAACATAAAGCTGCAGCTTGGATTCAAAGTGAGGCTTGCAGTGAAGCAGACACACTGATAGAAGAAGTAGCTTTTTTTTCATATGTGTATACATACACACACACACACACACACACACATATACTGGACAAAGTTCTATTCCCCCTCTCAGTTTCCCTGGCATAAGCGTTTTGTTCTTCTGCAAGGAGCCGTTAAGGCTCCAGCACAAGCTGTGCAGACAATTCCCTACAAACAACACATCTCTTTCTGTACAAGAGTAAGCTGTTTTCAGTAGGACAGAGAGGCAGCAGGACAAGCTAGAGCCCTCTAAGCAAGTACACACCAGGGAGGTGTGACGTGATCTAGGCACAAACTTGGAAGTAATTACAAAAGATGCAAGTATTTTAATGACATTGCAATGCCATTAACACTGGGAAGTGGTTCTTCTCCAGCTCTGGGATCAGCTGCAGCCAGACTCATGCAGCCTGGAGCCAGAGGACAACTTCCCCTCTTGACAGTGGCAGAGGCCAAGTCTGGTTTGTGCTGAAGTTTACACTCACCTACCTAAAGGTGTGATGCTGCTCACCTTGCAGCCATGCAAAGCACAACCTTGGTGACTATGACTGAACTCTTGCTCACAATGATTTAGCTTCACTTAGTGATTCATGATTTAACTTCACTGTTTTCCAGTAAGTGAAAGCACTTATTTTTCAGAGTTATCTAAAACAGAGCCAGAGAAACTTTAAACACAAAGAATCCCTGTTATTATAGAAGAGAGACCTTATTTTAATGCACGTTTGAGTTTGCAGAACATGTCCAGCATTGGTTCCTGCTGGGCGTCCAGGCAGTGCAGGCAAGGCTCTTTTCCCAGGCAGACTACCTGGAGCCCCACTGTGGGAGCAGGATGCCCCAGGAGCAGCTGTACCTCTTTAGCCAAGAAACGTAGCTTTGCCAGGATTCTCCTCGTCTCCTTAACCTTCTCCTTGACGTTGGCTCGTGTCAGCTGCCTCCTCACACGGAGCCCGTGCTTCGCATATAGGATCTGAACAGAGAGCGCAGACATCATTTGCCTGGTCTTAACCCGTGCCTGCCAGGCATGGCTTGTGGGGCTGCCTTGGGAGGTGACCATACACTGACCACATCCACCCTGCTCCATCAGGCCCTGACCTCCATCCTGGCTCACTTGCTAGCTTCTGAGAATGAGCCTTTATGAATCCAGAAGGAAGATTTTAGTGAAGGGTGCCAAGAACCGGGGACTCCACTGACTTATTATCTCTGCTGATACCAGTTAGTAATGGAAGTCCATGAACTTCCATGTCATTTGGGGCAGAGAGGCATATAAGGAATAGTTTTTTCAGAAGACAGTGCCTGGGTACTTCTGGGGGAAGCTATATTACTCTGAACAGGGGCGGGATATACTACAGTAAAACCCTATGACTGACACTGTGGGTTTTAGCTCCAAGTTTCCCTCCAACTATCAGTCCTTGCTCATCCTCCAGCCCCGTTTCCCAGAGCAAGGATCACACTACCTCCCCATCACCACCACGTTCCACAGCTTACGATGTTGCGCATGATGTATTTTGTCCGACATCTGTCAAGGTTGTTTGGATGTGCCATGTTTTTTTTCTCTGCACTGAGGGAGTAATGCCTGTAATGAGAAAAACAGCTCAGGCTCTGCACCCTGCAAACAGCACAGCTCTGCGACCAGGCAGTCAAGGCAAGAGAAAGAGTAGTCTCGGCTTCCTCTCTTGCCTAAGTGATCTAAGAGAGTGAAGAAAAAGTTCTAATACTCGGGAGAACACCCAGTTCAAGAACATCATGAGACTGCCTTCCATTCCCGCCACTCTTCTCTGACTGCGATCTCCCAGCTGAGTTTGCAGAGAATCAGAGCCCTTTCCCTAGGGCGTCTTGGTTTCCTCCTGCTCATCCTCTTCTAGAGGACAACAGGGCAGGCTGTGCGCAGCCCAGGCAGGACATGATACAACCTAAATGCAGAATAAGAAGTCTTAGGAAACCAGCAACATGCTAACCTGCACCCAGCTACAAATTCCTCCAGCACCTCTCGGAGTCTTTCTTCTGCTTTAGCCTTTGGCCTTCTCATGAGCTTCTCCACATCATCTAACCCTTGCTCCTGTGGAGAAAGCACAGGTTTCAGAGACCTTGCACCTGGCTGCAGGGTCAGAGTGGAAGATGTTAAAGACAAGGATGCCTCAGGCCGGCATCTCACGGAGCAACCACCCATGCTCCAAGAAAAGCCAGCACAATGGGAAGCACTGCGTCCCAGAGAGCTACCCCATGGCCCGCAAACACTACCAGGCGCTCCGCCAGCTTGACAATCCAGTTGGAATTGCAGAGTCTCCAGGTGTGATCCTCCCAGTAGCTCCACACATACGTGCAGGGTTTCTCATGCGCCATAGGCAGGCAACTGTAGGACCTAAGGGTAGAGGCACGGGAGGTTATGGCTGCTGTTAGTGAGCAGCACAGCTGTTTTAGCACGTGCCATGTCCCAGCACAACATGTGCACGCCCAGCACAGAGAGCAACAGTTTGGCTCTGTCCTCCCTGCAGAGAGCCGGCAGTTTCAGGCCCTGCACCATGGACATGATTTCAAGATGATGGATCTGCCATTTGCAACCCCAAGCTAGTGCACAATGTTTCTAGCAGATGGACCAGCAAGTACCCAGATGAATGAGGCTGCTGGGAGTGTGGATGCTGCCAAGGTTCCTTGCTGCTATGGAAGTGAGCAGCTCACAACATAACCACCGAGATATTACCAGGCCGGAGGGACAAGGCAAGCAGCATTTCCAGAACAAATATCACATGGGAAGAACTCACACATGTGCCTCGCCTCCCAAAGGTGGGACAACAAGCACCAGAGCAGTCCCATCCTTCCTCCTCACTGGTACTGAGACCCTGTGATGCAGACTGTTAATCAGAAAAGGGACTTCTACTGTCAGTGGAGACCCAGGACCCTGTCCTTGGCCACCTGCAGACATGACGCAGACACCATATGGCCCCTAGGGCTAATGGGCAATGGAAGCTGGCTAGGCCTTGCCAAGCTGTGGGGTTTTAGAGAGGAGAAACACCTACACGGCACTTGGATTACTGAGCAGCCCACTAGTAACATCTGCAGCAACAAGCCTGGGAAGCCTTCAGGACCAGGCCACGCGAGAGAAAAAGATGAAGACGACTCACCTATCATACTCCATAGGCTCTGGTCTCTGGCTTATTGTCACCGATTTGTTCCGTGCTGCTGAAGTTGGGGCCAGGACTTCAACCTCCAGTTCACTGTCCGAACCGTGGTCCAGCAATGACTGTTTTTCTTCTCTCCTTTCTCCCTTTCCCCCTTTTCTAGGTACTTTAGTCACAACCTCTTCTGCTTTGCCATAGTTTCCTTGAAGATATGCATTAAGCAATGAACAGGTAAGCAGAATCAGTGCTAAATAACAAGCAGTGAGCTTGCTACAGCTTGCAAAATCAGAGTGCAATCACCTTGTCGAGTGAGGCATGTGGGAACAGAAACTGCAGCTTTTGTCCCCCCTAACAAATATAGAATCACGCAAACAACCAAAAAGCCTGAGAGGGAGAAAGGGAATCGCAAGGAGGTTCTTCTACAGGCCTGAGAGTTCCACCAGCTGCACGGTGTGCCCATCAACCTACCTTGGGCTGGGGCCAGCAGCAGGCGCTCAGGGAGACTGCTCTGCTTCCAGCATCTTCCCTCCAGCTCAGCAGGTGGGGTCTGGAACCTGCTGTCCTGCCACTGTCACAGCTCCTCAGCACCACATGCCCACCTCCCGTATCTCATCTTCTCCTTTGTTTCCTTCTCTTGTTCCAAATCCCTTCTACTGCTTCTCACCACCATGCCCCAGGAGAGCCTTGACCAACCTCCCCAGACAGGAATTCCATACAGATACTGCAAATCTTCAGTCCCAGAAGAAACAGCCAGACTTTTAAGTTAATTAAAACACTACACTCTCTCCCAGGCCCCATCCCACCTCCTTCCTGGACTGCTGTTTCTAAAGTACAAGTTACACAAGGGCTGGCAGCTTACGCAGTGCTGACCTAGGCTGGCTCAGGGAGCTTCACAGTATTTTCACCGTGGGGATTACGCACCTATGGATACCTCAAAGCTGACAGGCTTGGAGCGGAGAGAGGAGTCCATCATCGTGGCTTCAAAGAAGGCAGCAAAGAGGAGGAATTCCTCCTTCCTTCCCAAAGCGTTCTGAGCAAGGAGACAGAGATGAGCACAACAGCCCCGGCACCATGGCAAAGCACCGTCTCAGCAGAGCTTCAGAGAGCACCAGAGCATGGCTGGCGGGCACAGACAGGGTCACTATGCTGTGCCCGGCATGGCCAGGGGCTGCAGGGGGGGCTTTCTCAGAGATTTGGCAGGCTGATACTAAGGGACGGTTACAGCACCAACATGCTCAGCTCTCGCTCACCTGCCTTTCCTGAGCCTGGTGGAGACCCAGAGCAAGCTAACAGCTCACAGGCTCCAGGGGAGGAAAAGCGCGTGCTCGAAGGCTTTGTCCTGGGGATTGCACCCACGCACGCATCCTTTCTTGCAGCAGGAAGGTTGCTTATGTGGGGATGCTTCTGGTTTGCTGGGGGATGCAGTTTGGGGGCTGCAGATGTGGGCTGAGACTTGCAGAAGCTCCCAGAGCACTGGATGGCCAGCAATGGGCAGGCAGGATTTGCTCTGTCACACTGGTGAGTGATCACGATGCACCTGCAGCACGAGGCCTGCACGTGCCGCAGGCAGGCATGGCTCTGGCCCTGTCATTGCAGGGAACTCACCTCGGGGAGCGGATGGAGCTCCTCCACCTCCACAGTGACCTCCCCAGGCTGCTCAGCCTCCTGTGAGGCCCCAGCCTCCTCCTCTCCCTGAAGCTGGATCAGCTCTTTGGCTTTCTCCTTGGATTTTTTACTTTTCTTCTTCAATTTCAGCTTGCTTAGGGCACCCTTCGTCTTGTCCGCAAGCCTCCCCTCTGCCACGCTGGGGCTGCTGAAGATCTCCACCATGACGGCCATGAGGATGCGGCCACGGTAGAAGATCCCTTCGCCCATTCCCTCGTTGAGGTCCTTGTGGATGTCCCGTAGAGCTGAATTCTGGGGGGAGCCATACAGGTTCACCCAGGCGGGGCCAAACGTGGGGTTAAAGCCTGCAGTGACAGGGCCAGGGTCGCATTTCACCACAGGGTTCTACTGCAAAAAGAGCCTTTCCCCCAGGATAACCCAGGACACACAAATCTGAGCATGCTCTGGCCAGACATTCCCATTTTCCACTTCCAGGAGACCAATATGGTCTAAAAAGATGGCGCACAGGGTCAGCTACGCTGCCCTGCCCTAGGGGAACAGCCCTGCCAGTTCTCACCATTCCTGCCTGGATCCGAGATCTGATGCAAGTCAATGTAATGTGTGGCAAGGGCCACATCACCAACGTTGGCATCATCCAAAACCTGGACTTTTATCTTCTTGGCAAGAGGCGGGAACATCTCAATGAAGCTGATCTGCTCGTTCCATTCGGGTTCAGTGGTGCTGCCCTCCACTGATGTTTCCCCCTGGCAAAGAGGAGGTGTGAAAACTGCACAGCCCCAACCAGCGACAGGAGCTAAGGCCCCTCAGAGCCCCTCTGGGAACGGCACAAGTCCCTGCGCTGCCTGTGGACGGTGCTGGGCAGGCTCCGGGGGTGGCAGGGTGCCTGCTCATGTTCCCAGCTATTGCTCTCTGCACTTGGTCACGGGAGCTGTATTGGTGTTGGTGGCTGCGCGCAGGGCTGCTCTGTACCGGGTGCAGCTCCTGCAGAGGCTCATAAATAGCTTCTCATCCAGACACTGGTTATCCAAGGCCACACAGCTCAGGATGCTCCCAAACACATGACTCAGAGTTTTCCAGCCTATCTCCAGTGGGACTGCTACATCCAAGAGGGGCTCCCAGCAGTATCAGCTCGGTGCACATCGTGCACACACAGTCAAGGGAGGATGGGCCAGGCCTCCGGCAAACTCACCTGCTGACCACAGAATGAGACCTGCACATATGGGTCAATAAAGACCTTTTTCTCCCCTATGATCTTGGAGAAACCACCCATGATGCCTGCACTCATGCTGGGCAGGCCTTCAGCACGGTAGAGCTTGATGCAGACCCTGGCCCAGGGTCGCTCTGCAGGGACTCTCTTAGGCAGCAGCAGGTTCCTAAAAGACAAAAACATGTTCTGGCTGTTTGGTCGGGCCCAGGAATCTTGATGCTGGGAAATGAAACACCCCAGCTGGCAGGAGGTTTAGATCCTGCCCATTAGAAAGTCTGTTTTCCTGGTCTTCCTCCACCAGAGAGAGGAAAAATGGGGCAAAAAAGGTAGAGTGAAGAGAAAGATCACCATTTCCCCCATGTCCATAAAAGATCCCACTGCACTCACCTTTCAATGGCCTCATCCCGGCTGCCAGAGCAGGTGGGAAGGGAGCCCACAACATCCCCGCGTGCGGTCACAGAGATGTTGCACTTCACAAAGCCTTTCACACCTGCCCGGGTGTCCGTGGGGTCACTGATAACAGCCCACTTCTGGAAAAACCTGTGATCTGACAGGGAAGGCAAGGAATTTCCAGCACGAAGGCCCAGCTTACCGTTTAACGCCCAGCTATACTTGCACAAACATTGCCCCAACCCTGTCCTTGAGCACACAGGCCCAGAGAGCCAGCAGGAGAAGCAAGTGCCAGACGTCATGTAAACCAAGGCCTTTCAAGAGAGGTCCTTCACCAGACCCAGCAATGTTTGGAGGAAATATTGGCTTCAGATGAACCAGGGGGTGGGGAGTAGATGCTCGATGCCACCGGTCATACCTGGCTGGTTGTACACTGTCACAACATCCATTTTGAATGTCCCTAGACACGTTCCCAGGAACGGTATCTTCTTTGAGTGAAAGACCTGCAGACAGCACAAATCCCCCTGAGCACCAAGAGACACGGACTGCCAGGCAACACGTCCAGGTGCATCCTTAAGGAGGACGAGACTGCTAAGAAACGCCTGGTCCAACACACAGCTCCAACGGCAGCTGCAAGCTCCTCTTGGACATTGACCCATTTGAACTAGCACATGACCAAACCCAAACCTTGGCTGAGCCAACCCAGCTCAGCTCTTCCCCCAAAGCCCACCCACCCATAGCCATAGACTAACAGCAGGCCACAGCAAGTTATTGCTGCGCAGCTAAGCCCGCTTACTCTCCTAGACCCAGATAAACCAAACATCCACAGGATAAACCAAGGATCCACTTTCCCACCTGGACTGCTTACCCTCATACCCTGCCAGGTGTGCCCAGAGCCATGCCCTGCGCGGGCCAGCCTCTCTCCCATAACTGAACCACACTTAGTGTTTGTCAAGCAAAAGAGAGCTGCTGCTTTTGACAGGGAGAGCACCAGAGGCCCTATGGCAGAAGAGGTACTCGCTGCGTTTAACTCTTCAGAAAAGTCTTGGGATAACTCTTCAGAAAAGTCTCTGCTCTTCGGACTTGGGGGGTTGCAGGTTGCTCTTCCCTGAGTGCCTACAAGGGCATATCTTCAAACTCCCCCTTGCTCCTACAAAACCAATCATTCACCTTCACCCCATGCGAGTGGGAGGCTCCTGGGCAAGGGACAACAGGGTATCGCACCTAAAACCAACAGGTAGCAAGGCAATGGGCAAAATTATGCCCCAGAGACTACTCTTCTGTTGCTGGAAGCCCAGAAAACCAGGGCAGTTGCACTCAGTGGGGTGAAACTGCAGGCATGCTGCCAAGGAAGGACAATACCCTGGGGCATCTAAAAACAGACCCAGCATCGGCAGTAGTTGGAGATGTCATAGGCTTTGCATCTAGCTGACGAGCAAGGAGGTGGCGAGGCCGGGTTGTGTGGTGCCTGGCTCAGAACAGAGCCTGGCTCTGCCCCCTGCTCCCCTGCGGCTTTGCACCACAGCTGGTGACACCTGCTCTCCCCAAGGGCCGGGTGCTTCAGGGTGCAAGACTGTTTATCACTGGCCCCCTTGCTCTGCCCGATGCTCCCACCATCTACAGGCAGAAGGAGAGGTCTGCACCACTTACCCGAGGAAGGACAAACAGCGAGTCATGCTTACCGAAATCTCTATGAGCCTCTGGAATAAGACTTCCCTTGGCTCATGGAATTCAAACAAGAAGTACTGAAAGAGAAAAGAGAGAGCTGAACTCCTGCTCCTGATGTGGCCCTCACAGGAACGCAGCGGCTGCTGGAGCATCCCAAGCAAAGATGGCCACTGTCCATCCAGGACACGGACACAGCAAGGATGGAGCATCTGACCGCAACTTGTACCTCGTTGTAGAAGGGGCAGTTTGTGGACTTCTGTGTTGCTGTTTGTCTTTTCTCTTCTCCAACCTTGACCACCACAAAGGGGTTAATGTTCACTCCCACTAGCTTCTGTGCTTCAATGATATTAATCCCAACCTGAGGAAACGCAGAAGAAAACCCTCAGCTCAGCAGCCTCCTCATTTCTAGCTGCCTCTTGAGCTTGTGTGATCAATGCCAGCACAAGGGAAGTTTCCACTGCTGCGTCCCTACAGCCAGGCCCAAAAGGCGGAGGACACTCACCCCATCAGGGTGGGATGCTCAGGACAGGTGAGGGCCCAGCGCTGGAAGATACTGCAGCCGGTCATGACCAAACAAAACCCTTTTTTTTTTTTTTTTTTTGAGACCCTCCTTTTTTTTTTCTGCCAAGCCGAGTTCTTGGCACTGACAAGACAAATAAGGAGATGAAATGCTAAATCCCCAATGCCTTTGAAGAGAGTCTCTCCCTTCCTACCAGCACATTTACCCCTGCTCGGTTCCCAAGCCCAGGGAAAAGCGAACCCACTGCTTCCACATGGTGCAGTGCACAGAGAGCATCTCAGAGAAGACACACCCTGTATCTTCTGTTGGCATTGCTCTTTGAAGAAAGGAATCTCCTAGAAACCTCTCTTTTGAAGGGAGAAATCTCAGTTAGGTGGAGGCTGCTGCCAGGACTGGAGTCTAGCTGTCTCTTTTCCTGTGACTGGATACTAAGACCTAGAAGAAATGTTCTCACGCTTGTTCTCAATATAAGCAATTAGCCCCTAAAATGAAGAATAACATCTTCAAGAAAAGCATCATAAGAAACTTAACCCCTCACAAAAGTTTCCTGCTTGGTGGGTAGGGCCCAACCCTGAAAAGCAGGAGACTCTAATTTGAGTTCATGTTTCTACAGAATCAGGGAAGGATTTGAAGCAACGTGGCCCTGAATGAGACCTGGCCCTGAATAAGGCAAAAGACAGGCGTAAACTCCATATCCAAGCTTCACAGTCGTTTCATATAAACCTGGTAGCAGAGCCCCAGCCAGACTCATGACACCATTCCTGAGATCTCTGAGAAAGCCCCCACAGCAGCCGCCCACCCCGTATCTGGCCCTGTGACCCCCAGCTGTGGCCACAGACATCCCTGACAGCACTGGCAAGGCCCCTGGCAGCCTGGCAAGCTGTGCCCTGCTGCTCTCTGAGGTTGTGCTGCAGCAGTGTTTTGCCATGGCACCCGGGGCCATCAAGCTGATTCCCTTCTCCTGGACATCCATAGATGAGTATATGGTCCAATACAAATTTTGCCCCGGGGCTGGCTGGTTTTGGAGCCTGATGCAGTCCAGCCACAAAAAACCTCACGCCTTGCCTAGAGGGATCGCACAAAGCAAAAGGCATCTTCGTGCTAGAGGTCTTGCCAGTCTATGTGGCAATTGGAGAAGCGCAGGCCAGCAGCAGGACACCCAGGGACTGGCCGTGACGCAGAGACAGCTGTGTGGTCATGTGCCCGGCACTGCAGTACCTGGAAGCTCTGCGGGGTTGGGGTGGCAAACAGGTCCCATCTGGAGCAATGCCTGGAACGGCTGCACAGAAAAACAACGTTTGTGAGCTGGTCCCTTCATCTGCGTGGGCTGGAGGGAGCCTCCACCAAGGGCAATAACTGCAAAACCTGAAATTAATGGTTCCTTGAACCATTCCAGGAACAAGAAAACCCCCAACACTCCCTGTCCACCAGACTGAAACTTTCTGACATTTCACACAACACTATGAGATGCCTGGAAATCACCCCAGGAGCTGGTGCTTCCCACCCTGGGGCCCAAGGACAGACAAAAGAGGAGGGCACAGGACTCTTACCTCTTCACAGGGCTGAAGACAATGCCCGAGACCTCCATCTCAGAAACATCGTAGAAATCTTCTTCCTCTTCCTCCTCTTCCTCGTCGGTCTCCAGGCCTTTCACCAGCTTCCTGCCCAGCGCAGCAGCCTTCCTGTCGAGCTCCGCAGCCCTCTGCCCCTCTGCCGTCCTGCGGACGCCCTGCCCGTCACTCACCACAGGGCTGCCGGGGACGGGGCTGTGCACCCCCAGTGCCACCCCCGCCCGGGGGCGCTAGCTGGGGAGCTCAAGTACAGCTACTTACTCCTGCTCCTCGAATCCAGGATTGCGGATAATTAATTCCGAACTGCAAGAAGCAAGAAGCTTTACTGAAAACCAAGCGTATCACAGCTTTTCACTGAAGGAACAGCCACAGCCGTGAGCCTGCTTGTCCCTTGGTAGTGACATAAACATCCTCCTAAAGCAGCTGCACAATTTTCTTTTCCAAGATCTCAGTACCTGTCTTTCATCTGATAGGCAAAATCATCTTCCACCCAGGTTCCAGCTGAGCCATCTGGGGGCTGGTAGCGCAAATCCAGCTCAATATAGATCTAAAAACAGAACATACAACCGTATGAGAACTCATCAACCGCAAAACACCTGCATAAATGTCAAAGAAAAGGGGAATGGAAGCAAGGAAGAAAAAAACAAGTGAGATGTTCCAGGACAGGAGGCAAAGGGAGGAGGCCACTGTTCCAAGAAGAGCCTGTTTATACTAAGCTCTCCTTGACTGCCTCCATCAACAGGCTGGTACTAACCAAACTCCATTTCCACCCCTGCAGCCTCCCAAATACAGCTGTTCCACTGAAGAGAAGCTGAACTCACATTTCAAAATCCAAAACACACCACAGAGAGGGCCCTGAAAGCCCTCTGGGCACTTGTGCCTGGGAAAGCAGGGAGAGCTTCAACATGCAGGTGCGTGGAGTGCTCCCTCGGCAGGAGGTACAAGGCAGAAAAGCATCCCCAGACACGTCAGCTTATTTTAAAAGGCCAGAGTGGCAGTAAGTGACATTCAGAGTCTGCGTCACAAGAGACACTGAGCTAGATTTAGCTTCCTCTCGGGATGGCTGGGGAAACATGGAGTGTGCTAGGCACCAGCACAGCAAGCGTGGTACTGACAACAGCCAGAGCCTGGATGGGGCAGGACCACAGACCCAGCACATTTCAGGATGTCTCACTTGTGGAGGTGAAGACCCAGGCCAGACACTTTGTTCTGGAGTCACACACAGGGGCCTTGCCAGAAAACAGACCTTCTCACAAATGCCTCTTCCTACCAGCCCATCACTATGCAGAGGGCAGCTCTCGCCTTCCCAGCGCAATGAGGGAGGGAGAGACTGAGGAATCTGCGCTAGGGTTGTTACAGAAAAACAGCGAGAGGCTTCTGCAGGCTGGGGCTACATGTCCAGCATGACACAGAGACAATTCTGCACTTCCCTTGGGGACCTGGTGCTGCAGAGATCTTGTGGTCTTTCCACTTGAAGCAACCTGAATTTCCTAAGGTATTGCACCTGGATTTATTTGTGCATTTGGAATGAGTCAGAAGCAAAAGTGTGCCCAGGAGAAGAAATACACCCTTATTAGTGGGTGACAGTTTGGGCTTTTGGGGCTCCTAAAAGCTTACACATACAGGGAAAGAAAAGACAGTGAAAGGAAGAGAAATAGGAAGGGATGCTCTGTGGTGAACATCTCCCTGGGAGATTCCTCCTCCCAGGAGCAGGCCACACTCACCTAGGAGCAGCTCCGTCTGCAGGTGACCAGACCAAACCCAAGCCAATGTGACCAGCTGGTGATCTCCCAGCAGAGATTATATCACAGCGGTGGAGAAGCCCACGGGCCAGTGGGCTGCAGGGGACCTGCAGGCCAGCATCCCAGTTCTGCGTGGCCTTAGGAACCGGGAAGCACCGCAGCGGGGACTCGCTGGACTCTGGGGTCCCTACAACATCCCCAGACCCTTCCAGGCATCAGCCACAGCCTGAACTGGGCAGACTGAAACAGCCGCTTTCTCTCGGCAAAATGCCCCGTCCTTCACACCTGAGCTGAGGGATGGGGTCTCAATTGCTCGTGGGCAAGAGCCCAGTCCTGCCTGCACCCTCTGTCCACAGCAGCCCCTGTGCAGCCCAGCCAGGGAGATGACCCAGTCAAACACCAACCTAGTAAAGATACAAGCAGTTGGCTGGACTGGCTTGTTAGGATGAGTGCTGGCATTAGCACAAGGAAGGAGGTGGCCAGCAGCAAAGGGACAGTGCACAGGCAGCTCTGACATTGCACCTGGTTAGGTGATGCCGGCTTGTGCCTTCAAACCACCACCTGTGTGACGGCTGCTGAAGGTCCCGTCTAGTCCCTTTGCCAGCAGGCAAGGAGCTGCAGCTGACTGGAAATCACCGTGCAGAAGCTCAGCTTCCAGCTGGACGCGCTCCCCGGCGCAGGCGGCTCCGTGCGTCGCGCGGGTGGCAAGGGAGAGCCGTGCCCGTGCAGCTGGCGGCGCCCCCGGCCCGCAGCCCCCGCGGGCCGCCCATCACCGCGCGGTCAGCCCGGC
>VZSV01000185.1:1204358-1214397 GCA_013398735.1 Nothocercus julius | reverse complement strand
CCGTGCATTCCAGTTGTGCTCTCACATAAAGAGCAACTCCCCCACCTCGCCTTCCCAGCCTGTCCTTCCTAAAGGGCACAGAGCCTTCCATGACAGCGCTCCAGTCGTGTGAGCTATCCCACCATGTCTCTGTGATTCCAATGAGATCATGACCTTGGGACCCCACACAGATCTCCAGTTCGTCCTGCTTATTCCCCATGCTGTGTGCATTGGTGTACAGGCATTTCAGGGAAGTAATGGGGCCTGCAGGTTTCCCGGGAGGGGTGAAAGAGGATCCTCTATAATCGTCTCCCATCCTCACTTCCCCACTACCATACTCCTGCTGGATGCCATCTGACTTTGGCTGCGTGGTACTGATTGCCCTGTCTGCGTGACACTCCCCTTCCCCCTTCTTGCTTAGTTTAAAGCCCTCGTCACCAGGTTGGCCAGTCTTTTGGCAGTCTTTTGGTTTAATGCCTTAAATCCATGAGTTTAAGGCATTAAGAAATCCTTCCAGCACAGCATCCCACAGTATCACAGGGGATTTCAAAGCAACATGAGAAAAGCTAACCCAATCACAACATGGCTAACGGACAGAGCAAGCAAATGTGCTGTCCCTGATTCAAACAGGGTATTCACGTTTGAAACGAATTGTCAGCAACAAGAGAACAACGTGAATTAAAGCAACAGAGTAATCCAGGACCATAAAAAAGGGAAGAAATGGAAGGACAAATCAAGCAAATAAGCCAAACTATGATATGCTGTCACTGGCTCTCCCAAGCAGAGACAAATGCAGCAGGAAGAAGCAGCAGCTCCTGAATGAATTCAAGGAAAGGGAACCCTGCAGTCACTCAAATGTTAGAGCTGTGGAACAAGCCTTTACCACTGACACTTGTGGGGACACATTTTTACTGCAGTGGCTAGACGAGTTAAGAGCCTCCTACTTACGTGTCATAATCCTGGATGACGCTTCCCACACTCCAGACAGCAATCAGGTACTCGTTTATCCCATCCGGACTGATGTAGTGAAGGGAATCTGGTGACTTGGGATCTCCATTGGAGCCAGTGAAGTCTATACCCACCTATATAATGGCAGCAGATCACTGAAGTATCACCACGAGCAAACAAGAGATGCAGACCCAGAGATAAGAGCAGCCTCAAATAGTTCCCTCCCTCCCAGACACTAACGCAACCCTGCACAGAGACAGGCAAACAGGTCCACACGCCTCTTCCCCTTGGTGCATGTACATGTCTAAGGCACAGGCAGCCTTTCCACTGCTAGACCAAGAAGCAATTACTCAAAAGAAATTTAAGAACCCTCAGATGCATTAACGTTACTATTTAATTGCAAAAGGTGAATCCATGAAATCTCTTGCTTTTTGCAATCTTCATCAGTTCATAAGAGCATACACTGCAAATAAAACAATCACATAACTTCTTGGTAAATGGCAGGAGAAGAAGAACAGATGTGTAGTGGGCAAACGAACTCACTGTGAAGTTAATCTGGCAGCCTCCCATGACATAGTCCAGGAAAGAGTAATCTCTTTCAATCTAAAGGAACAGACAAACAGAGTCACACCTTCTCCCCATGCATGTAGATTTCTTTATAATCAGAAAACAAAACAGCTACACAGACAAAATCCTTCTACCTTGCAGGATTTTATCCTAATGATGCCAGAGTTTTTGTAGCTCTTTTTCTTTTGTTTCTTCTCGGGATGAATGCATTCGAATTCCACCTACAAAAAGCAAGCATTCAAGAAGCAAGTTACAAAATAAGTAACATCTGTATTTACAGCATTGCAAATAACTGAAACAGAATACTGTTGGGCATTATATAATTTCATAGATTATCTAAATGTTTGGCGGTACGCTGAAGCTTTAAAAGGGTTAGCAACTACTTCAGCCACTACTTGACAAGCTACATTGGATGCTTCCACTACCAACACAGAGTAACATCCGAGGAAAGACCTCAGAAAAGGTTTCCCTCATCAGCAACATGATGTTGTGGCATTCTGTGAGCCTTCTGTTATAACAGAGGGCAAAAAATGTAAGCTAGGAATATGAACATTTCTCCTAACATGGTCAGATTCTTCCTTGGTTAATAAAAGGGAATGAAGATGAGACAAAGCCTTGAGGAAACGGTTGGTGGAAGGAGGAAGAGGCAATGCTTATTTCACCTACATTCACAAGAGAAGTGGGATCAGTAACCTAGACAACACTTTGTTTCACTTTCATTAGTTCTGATTCTACGTGGGCTAAGGACAAAAAGATACTTTCCCAGTCCTAAGTTTACAAACCATGAAAATCAAGTTGTCTGGCAGTCTGAAGCTCTCTGGGGCAATGTCTTGTGTGGGGATTCATCTGCCTAGATTTAGGCCAGATATCTACACGAGAGTCAAGAGTTCAGGTTTTTGCTATAGGCAGCAAAGAGAAACTGACACCAACTGATTCATCTTATTCTAAAACAGAAGCCCCAGAAGAGGCAACAAGTGCCACCTGCAAGTAGTATTTTTTCCCATTAGCTAGAAAGGTGACCAGAAAACTAGCGAGAGTGACCAGCTCAGCCACAGATGTATCTGAGATGAGCTCCACCTCTGGGTTCTCCTGTTAAAGCACAAAAAGCAACTGCCCTTTCATTTCCACTTGACTCAGCAAAAGCAAAATTGCTGGAGAAAACAGCAAGCAGCCAGGAGACAACAGTCTCAAGGATGTCTTTAGGTACAAGAGTGTTAACAGCACTCAAGAAAAATGGAGCATTATATCTCCATGCCACATCTTATTTTTGCTAGTCGTGTACGTACTAAAAAGATATGGGCAGAAAAAACAAAAAACCAAACAAACAAAAAACAACAAACACTTTCGGAGCAGCAGCTAAAAATACATATAACAGAGGTTAATATTCAAAGGGGTTTGTGGAAGACTGAATCATGGATTGGAGGGAGGGAAGTGAGAAAGCTCACCGGAGAGCTGTCACCCGCTTTCTGCAGCTGAGTCAGGTTAGTTTCAAACCTGCCTATCAAGTCATGCGACCCATCGCTATCGTGATCTGCGCACTGTACCTGGAAGGGAAGAGACAGCAAGCAATGGGCAAGTGCACTGCACGAGGGTGAAGGGCAGCTGCTCACCACGAGACCTCCCGCTCCCAGTAGCTCTGCAGCGATGCTAAGCGAACTCCCCTATCAAATCCAAGCTGGCAGTGCCATCCACACTACTGAGACCTGTCAGTAAAAGAAACACTGAGAGTGAATCGCTGAGGAAGACACAAGATTGCTCACCCATTCAAGGATACAAGGGTAAAGTTTGCTTTAATTAAAAACTTTTCCCACTTAAAAACAAAAACAAACAAACAAAAACCCTCCTCCTCCCAACAAAAAACACATCTCACAACTCAAAGCTGAGAACTTGAGATAGTTTAGGACAAGGGACACAATTGGGTAATGGAAAAAATGGATAAAAAGTGTCTTATCTGAGCTCTTTCTGAACATACTCCTTTTTTATGCCTGTCAATAGCATGGATTGACAAAGAAACTACCATTTCCATGGTTCATTGCCCTTTTTTTTTCTCCTGCATCTTGCATCAAACAACTTATATATTTTTATTAACAACTAGTTATGTTCACTTTACCACAAAAGCTTGAAACCTCTGAGCTAGATAATCAAAAGAGCAACACAGCTAAAATACAAAATGCTTGTGACTGTAGCTGAGAGCAGATCCTGCTAAATGTACACTGGCAATAGCTTCCCATGAAGCCAGCAACCAAAAGCATAATTTTTAACATGTACAACACACGAGACGGGAGAACACAGGCAACTGCGAAGCGGTCAACCCAGAAACAAAGTTTTGAACAGCTGCCCACGCATGCACTAACATGAATTCAAAAGCTCTCTTCCTGGGATCTGGTTTTAATAAATAAGAAACTGATGCAACCCCAGTATAAATCCTAGTGAGAACTTTTTCCTCAGGACTAAAGAACAAGATGAATTCATCTGTAACACCCAGATGAGGATGTCAAATGCAGCAGTTATATCACTGGAGGACAGGGTTTTTTCAAGATTCTTCATTGCCCTTGATCCACTAGGGATCTTCCAACTGGGAAATCTTTACAAAATGCTGTGTGAATAACAGCCTAACTAGCACATTCAGAAAGCATCATATCATCATTTGGTCCCCTCAATGGGAAAAAAAGGTCACTCCTGAGACCGCAGTCCCCACTTCTTGTCTTTATCCTTTCCAGCCCACCAGTTTTCCATTCCTCTCCTGTGCACTCTAAAAGCCATTCAGTTACATCAGGGCTTGTCTGCTCAAGAACGCTCTTGTCAGAGACCAAGGAGAGGATTCAAAGCACAGGGTCTCCTTCACACTGATGCCCCTGGAGATGTTGTTAGAGAACTTGGCAGTTACCGCCTCCATGCACTTCCTCTTCTTCCCCTGACCTTGCTCTTGTCTTCAAGTTGTCCTTTCTGTCATGGTAATAAAACTGTATTTAGGCACGGTTCCATTTGTAGTTCATAGCATGATCTAGCACAGAAAAAAACTCCTTTTGAAAGGGTTTTCTGAAACTGGCTAAGACTCCCAACATGCAGCTTGTACAGCTGTGCTGCCATAGATGCACAGAAGACACAAGACAAGGCAGAAATACCAAGAAGCTGCCAATAGATAAGACAAATACCGAAAAGCTGCCAATAGCTGCTTTCTGAGACACAGCTAGCAATACTGCAGGGTATTATGCTTAATTCACTGATGAATTATTATTATTATTGAGAAATTATTTCTTTGTAACTGTACTATTAAGAACCTTGGGATACATTTAAATAAAAGGTTCCTTTTCTCCACAGGACAGATTTCTGAAATTCAACAGATTTTCCTTTATGCAGATGTGATCAAGTGGATGGAAAGGCAGAATTTTTTTATTTTATTTTTTTTTAAACCTCACACTTACTATTGGCATTTAAACAACTGGGAGAGATGAGGTGGGGACAGGCAGAAACTACTGTTGCCCCTTAAGGCGATTAGGTTGCATCACAAATTTGAGGGGGTCTTAAAACAAAAAATGGACAACACTAGTTTACACGACAAAGAAGAAAGAATTACTGAAATATTACGTAGTATCATTAATTTGATCACAAAATTTATGTTCACGTGCATATTCAGTACATACTTCCCAACAAAAATTCTCATGCTTGGCCAGCAAAGCTAATGTTTAGGAGACATAAATTGATTTCAGTATGAGGAGTTCTCCATTCACTGACAACTGTATTTCATGCACAATTTTTTCCTATATAACTTTGAGAACCCCCAAGAGTTTCAGAAAGGCAAATACCAAAATAAAGTAGGCCCAGCTGCCTAACCTTTTGTAAAACAACTGCCTTGTTCCAAGAATAGTTTAACTACCTAACATAATTAAAGACCCTACAGCACTTTTCACCTACTGTTCTATGAAATTCCAGCTCAATATTGCACTTTTAGGGCTGCCAGCAACATGCTTTTTTTAGTCTGGATTCCCCATTCTGACATCTGCAAGAATTTCCTGATCAGTAAGTCAAGTAGAACATATTACTCTCTCAAAGGCTTATCGTGAAACTTAATGGAGCACTTGCAAATGCACCAAGAATTCTGGCTGAAAGGAATAGCAAAAATCCACCATTGTTAAAAAGCAGGTCATTCCAAAGTGAATTGCAAAGCACAGACAGCTCCCCAAAAAACAAATCTATCTTGCCTACAGGAAATACAGCCTTATGCAACAGAATGCCTGAAATGTGTTTAAGTCAGTTTGGCAAAGAGATACTTATTATCTTTTGCCAGTCTCATTTTCACATTTGCTGTTCACTTTTGTATCAAGAGGACTTCCTTGTGACCCAGAAATGCTGGCTGCCCAGTGACAAAGCTCAGGAACACCACTCGGGACATTGCCAATAACCCCAGCACACTTCAAAATCTGTTTCCAAGGTAATCATCTCAGTAATTCTTTGGAATTGCCATGCTGCACAAATAAAAAGATTAGCACACGTGCTTTATGCTAAACCTGTAACAGCAAACTTTCAGCATTCAATTTCTTCATTGACAGCACGGGGCAGGAAAATTCTGCAAATGAAAGGTGTTTAGGAGTTGAATAAGCTAAGAAAGACTTTACTCACTTAGAAGTATCTATGGCTTTAAATGTCTTTATTTATCAATGCATTGTTTAGAAACAGCCATTTCAACACGTTAACCAGCTATGATTTTTTTTTTGTAGCAACATATAATAAAATGTGATTGTTCCACTACTTGCATAGTCTGTTATCAGACAGAACTAGTCATCATATGCAAGACCTCAAGGAATTAAGAGTTCTCACTCAAAAGCAAATTTCTAGTAAAATCAAAAAGAATTTTGGATAAACTCCTGTTCATGTGAAAGGATGAAGCTGAAGTCTGCATTAAAGACTCCCCCTTTCAGTACTGCCATTCAAGTTTGTCCAATATATACGAGTATCTCAGTTAACTGAGAAGTAGTATTAGAGGGAAGAAAAAAAATAAAAAAGGTCCAGAGTCATCATATAATTAATCATAATGACTAATCATTAGAAAGTCGCTTCTGCATTTCCCAATTTCACTTTGACAACTCATGTTTTAACATAGGCTTTGTATTTAACAGCATATAATCACTTATCTACCATATTATTATTTTAGAAAAGCAATCTAAAAATTGAAACATGACTAGTCAACTTGATAGTTCAGAGATCATGTCAACAGAGAAAGGATTACTTACAACAATACACAGAGAATTTCTGAAGGCTGTACCTTGATAGGTTTATTAAAGTCTCCACCACAGAATGTCTGCAAGGGAACACTGAATTTCCTCCAGCATGGGTTTAAGTTGTTCTTAATCACCTTAAAAATTACAATAAATAATGTGAAGGTCACAGTGCACACATCATTAAGAAATTTACCGTGAGAGTTCTGCACTTCTGGGGCAATCTATAACAGCCTCAGTGTTATCTAACAGACCACAACATGCATGAGGCATCAAGCCGAAGGTCAGGTGCTATAAGAAAGGAGACCTATCAGCTGAGGATAAAATTTAACTTTAGAGCCAAGCCAATCTAATCTAACACAGCTCATCATCGCTGAAAAGAGGATGCCCTACTACTCTTCATCTCTTGCTTCATTGGACTCATCACTGAAACGCCTTGGCCCAGTGACAAGGCAGAAAGTACTCAGTTTTCTGCTACACCAGTGAGCTACATCCTTTAGTGGGAGTGGGAAAGGGGGGGCTATATGACAATTTTTCTTGCAAGGATGGTGCAAGGCATGATGAGGAGAGGGACTCCTGCTTTTGGCAGAAGCAAGCCCTGATTCACTCAACAACACGAAGTACATGAGTGCAGAAATGCTACCTCTGATCTGTACACCAGCTGCCAAGTTCCAGCATCAGTCTGCTTGTAAAACTCCAAAAATGGATCTGATTTGCCCAAGAAATCCTGCAAATATAAAAGCCCCCCAGAACACACTTAAAAAAATAAAAAATAAATAAAAAAGCACAAACTGCAAGTTTGTTTTATTCTTTACAATTTTAAACATCTCATTTTCAAAATCACCAGTTCTAATTCCAAGACTGAGCCTTCACAGACCATTTTCTGTTACTATAAATTGGGCCATTTGACCAGCTCTGTGATGAGGTCACTGATACCCTGAATCAAGCCTTGACTTAAAATAACATCACGGCAGCACCTCTTACATCTCTCCCTTTTCCTCCTTACATAACATTACAGAAAGTCGTCCAGTCCACTGCACGACCAGTAACAAAATGTAAAGAGCCTTTTTTCACGAGTGTATTACGTACCTTAGTTGAACGCTAGCAAATACAGTGAGATTCATGGCTGAAAGGCACTAGCTGTAAATATAGTCAACACTTGCAGAAGCATGCAATATCATTTAAAGAATCAATACCTTTTTGTCCAGGTTTCGAGCTTCAATTTCCAAATACACAACTCTGGCATCTTTAATCTCCTCTGCTGAAATCTGCGACATAAAAATTAAAAAAGTTAAAAAGCAAATAAAACAGAGCTCTCAACATATCTAGTGCATGAAAGAACTCTGTATATAGTTACAAAAATCTACCTCTCCTGTATGCTACAACTGCAGCTTTTGAAAAGACACTCAACAAAATAAAACAAAACAAAACCACTGTTCCAGATGTGATAAAACAAAAGAACAAGAACAGTCACTTTTTTTCCCACAGAAAAATAGTTCATCTACCGTAACAGTGCCTTTTCCTGCTGGTTTTCCCTTCTTCAGTTCCAAAGGTCGGGTGAACACTGAGCTGGACACAATCTGAGGTTAAAAGACAGAAAGTATCAAAGTTAAACAAAAAGGAATTCTTTGAGAGTAAAAATTTCAAACTCTGCTCAAAGATCTAAAAGGCTTTAGATCCATCTTCAAAAGTGACAGCAATCAGAATTTGCACTCCTAAAATGTTTACGCAGCTTGAAAAACACGTTCTCTCAAGACTCACAAAACAGTACCCACTAACTTGTCTCCAGATTTAACTTCAGTTTCCTAATTTTGCTTCCCCATGACAAAACAAAACAAACAAAAAGAGAGATGTTTTCACTCTAAGTAGCTAAAAAATATTTTAAAAATACTTCATTTTATCAAGTCTCTTTTTTAAAACCCTGAACTTTTACCTTTCTACTCCTAGGTATACAAACACCTCTTTAGGTAATAAACATAGAATCATGGATAATCTTTTTCCCCTCATTTTACTGTCTGATGATCTTTTGGTACAAAGGACAAACATGCAAGAACAGCTCTGTTATATGTCTCCAAACATGCATTCCTTACATCTAGATTCCTTTCAGTGCTGGAAGGGCTCCTTACTTTATGCAATTAATTGCAAACCACATGCATTTTCTGATCTCCCCAGGATTTTTTTCCAGTGTCTTCCAGACCCTACACCGGAGCTGTGCATGCTCCTCTATTCAGGCTTTCCCAAGTCAAGTAAAAGCTCCAGCTCAACATAACAGCTTTTCTGCCTGCAGCCACTAGCAGTATTAACAAATCTGTTAAGTGGGTGTAACAAACAAAAGGTTTTCATATTTTAACGTGACAAAGCCTCCAACATACCAGTCTTTCCTCCCCTTTATCACAATAAAGCCAATAGTTATCTCTATTTCATACACATCCCTGAACGTATTTCTGCAGGTACCTGTCCCAGCGTGCATTCGATCCCTCCAAGGTAATCATCATCGTTTAAATCAAAGGACTTATTATCAATATCATATATGCCAAACTTCAGTTTCTGCACTTTCTCAAAGTAGTAGTCGATGATGAATTTCTTAGAGAATTCAGGTTTCTGGCAATTCTTTATCCTCTCCGTTCGATCTAACTGTGCAAGCAGAGAGAAAAAGTGATAAACTAACAGGAACAGAATAAAATTAAACAAAATAAATCACACTTTCTTCCCTAAAACTCTTTATTTCCCTGGTGTTGCCTCAGGCTTAAACACAGGCCGTGCTCTAGAGGAAACGACCTCCCACTTACTGACAGCTATCCAGGAAAACAAACCACATTGAGTACAAACACGTGTTACGGCATGGAGGAATCCTGAGAATCAAAAGATTAAAGAAAGGAAAGAGGAGGCCCATGAAGAGGTAGATTCCGATCGCCGGAGGGGAGGAAGGGCAGCAGGCCCGGTGAGGCCGACGCAGCCGAGCTCGGGGCCTCCCGGCAGCTCCAGGGCAAGGCGCAGGCGAGCGGCGCCACGGGCACGCAGCTCACGCCCGCAGGAGGAAAACCAGGAACTGTTCGCGGAACGCTAATATAATAGTTACACGCATTATGCACCTACTAGGAAAAACCGAGCTGCTTCTACCCACGTCCCGGAAAGCTGGGATTTTGGCACGTGCCAGCGCCAAGCCTGGATACGCGGCGGCTTTTACCTCAGCCCAGCGATCGCCTCCCACGTCCTGCAGCAAGACGCAGAGCGGGTCGGACTTGGAGCCCACGTCTCTGTCGAGGAGATGCTCGCAGGCCACGGAGAGCTCCACGCGGGTCACGCACTGCGCCATCTGCGGGCGACAC
>VZSV01000185.1:1177673-1200734 GCA_013398735.1 Nothocercus julius | reverse complement strand
GGGATCTCACTGCTGAGACGCATGGCCTCTGAAGTTTCATCTTGAGCTGAATTCTGCCCATTCCTTTCTCAAGGGGAGTTTCCAACACTCAGCTTCAGATTCATCAGCATCTGTTCTTTTTTTTTTTCTCTCTCTCCTTTTAATTAGGATTGCACATAATATAAATCTACATTTTGAGGAAGAATACCACCCATATATTCCTTATAAACTATACAGCAAAATACCTTCCACACAAATCTGTAGTAACATCCTGTTCACACACCTTTCATGCTTTTCTAGAGGTCTTTCACTCCCCAAGGAGAAACCATTCACAGTTATTCAAATAAAACATAGAATATCTCTATACTCTAATAAGCATGCCTTAAAAAAAAGCTCAGACTACCAAACCAAGGTCCAGTTTAAAACGTCAAGATAGTTATTTTTATTAAACATACCACCTTTTCACTGTAAAGACAACACTGAATTCCAATAGCTGTTTTACACACAAAACAGGTAATTCGCATGTCATATTTCCAAGACATTCAAACACTGAATTGAACTACACCGGTACAGAAGTTGGAAGATATAATCAAATATCAAACCAAGATCCAGAAAGAGCTGAATTCTAGGAAAACTACACAGGAGAAGTATATAAAGGTATTACCCAATGCTTTCTAATATTTTATTTCGAAACTTTCATTTCAAAACTTTTTACATATTTCAAATGGAAAACAAAACAAAAAAAAGCACACACCCACACAGCCTATTTCATTATATACAGAAGGAAACCCATTCTCCAGTGTAAACAAAGATCAACTTCATAGGCACGTCTAATAATAACTTCTTTCTTCTCCCTAATACTCTTCCAGTGGTTCCGCTTACCAAGTTAGTTTGAAAACAACTTGTATTCCCAGTGCTCTGTCACCCCACAGCAAATACATTTTTCCGCATGTCCAAACAGAGCTCCCCGTGTTACAGTCCCAGTCCTGCCCCTGGGCACCGAGTGCCTGGCCCCATCCTCCTTAGGACACCCTCTCTTCAGTTATTGATTTGCATCAACAAGATTCCCCCCTCAGCCTCCTCTTCTCCAGGCTGTGCAGTCCCAGCTTCCTCAGCTTTTCCGCACAGGACTGATGCTCCAGTCCCCTCATCATCTTAGTGACCCTTCACTAGACTTGCTCCAGTATCTCCATGTCTCTCGTACCGGGAGCCCAGAACCAGACACAGCACTTCATGTGTGGCCTCACCAGGGCTGAGCAGAGGGGCAGGATCACCTCCCTTGACCTGCTGGCCATGCTCTTCCTAACACAGCCCCGGATCCCATGGCCTTCCTGGTCTCAAGAAGGGCACATTGCTGGCTCATGGTCAACTTGTCCACCAGCACCCTAGGTCCTTCTCTGCAGAGCTGCTCTCCAGCAGGTCAACCCCTAATCTGTCCTGGTGCCTGGGGTTCTTCCTCCCCAGGTGCAGGACCCTGCACTTGCCCTTGTTGAGCTTCATGGGGTTCCTCTCTGCCCAGCTCCAGCCTGTCCAGGTTCCTCTGAATGGCAGCGCAGCCCCCCAGGGTATCAGTCACTCCTCCCTGTTTGGTACCATTGGCAAATGTGCTGAGAGTGCTCTCTGCCTCTTTATCGGGGTCACTGATGAATGAGTTGAACAGGATTAGATCCATAGAGAAGACAGATACCCAAGTATTATAAAAAAAAAAAAAAAGAAAAAAAAGAAAAAACCACACCCCCTGAAATATTTTCCTAGTTAACCTCAGTAAAACTCATCAACGTGCCTCTGTTCACAACACCAAACAGACTCTCCTTCCACATACACCAAATATTATGCATCAATTTAAGAAGCTTTTCTTAACTCAAGCTTTAATACCTGTGCTTGAAAACAGCTGAATTCCACTGAACTTATTTCATACTGGACTGACTAGAGCTTCTGCCTTACGTTCTGCTTGTAAACACAAAAGCAAAACACCAGCAGTACCGATACACGCGCCAGCAATACTGTATTCACACCATTTTCTCCCTTCGCTTTCAGACAACTCAAGAAATACACTCAACTTTTGTTACAATCTCAGATAACAAGCCACATATTATCCAGCAGCCAGCACATACCCCTTACTGTGAACTGCTTAGTTAAATCCCACGTATTGCAGTTATTACCCTCATTTCTTCAAAACGGCCTCTCTGTCCTCCCTACATGTGGGACCATCACATGCAATGCTTTCTCAGACCGCTAGCCTACTTTTCAGGGCCGCACATATTTCAAATTTTGCTATGAAAAAGTCAACTGAACCTTGTGGGGTCTTCATAGCAGTAATAAAGCAAGGTCCATATCACTAGATGCACTTTATTAGGTTAATCAAGAGAAGTCCATGAGAAGAGATCAGAGTCCACAAAAACGTTTGTGAAGGTGGCCTCCTTCCAACATACCACCAGCTCTTCCATGACCACGCAAGCCCCATCCCACCGCCCAGAAGCCCTGTGGAGGATAAGAAACAGTCACAGGCTTGTCACCATTTCATGATTCCTGAGCGTTGGAGAGGGGACAGTTAGGACCAGCCTTAGGAACTTCAGCCGGCAGATGACCAACCAGTATTCTCTATACTGTGGTTCAAGTAGCTGGCAGCGTACAACTTGACTGATTAATGAAAACTTTGGCAGAAGGGCAGTTGAACTAGCATGGCAAACCTGACATAATAGCTAACATAAACAGGATCTGCCAACCACTAAAGAAAATAAATTATTGAATATTCTTTAAAACAACAAAAAATATCCTTCCAACCAAACTGCTCTGGCCACTTGATTCAGTCCTGACAAGGAGTGTCTATTGCCCATCCGATAGACTTGATTCCTGGGACAAGATCTCTCAGGCAGAGAAAAGTAAATGTTGTTTTCTACAGGGTACAACAGAGAAGTTTTTAGGCTCTGCTGACAGGGAGCAAACCCAAATCATGAGAGGTGAGCAGCTGCATAGCTGCTAAGGCAAAAGTTCACAAGAGTTTAAAGCAAATTTGAAGAACAGAAATTGAGGGCTGCCTTTCTGAGCTCTCACTAGAATTGACAGAATTTGACTAAAATAGAATCATAGGATGGTTTGAGGTTTAAAGGGACCTCTGGAGATCATCCAGTCTAACCCCTTGCTCAAACAGGGGCACCTATAGCACCTTGTCCAGCACTGTGTCCAGGCAGCTTCTGAGCAGCTCCAAGGGAGGAGACTCCACAACCTTTCTGAGCAACCTGTGCCAGTGCTCAGCCACCCTCACGGTGAAGGAGATTTTCCTTATTTCCCCCGAGCCTTCTCTTCTCCAGGCTGAACAGCTCTCAAATAGGATTACTGCTTAGTACACACCTAAGACTGTTATGACTAAATATACATGTATGACTACTATGACTAAGTAAAAAGTTATGACCCAAATTGACTTCTTGGGTTGCCTCCCCATGAACGCTGAAGCTGTGCTGTCATCAGGAAAATTGTTTTTCATATCCGAAGAAGATCTGCGAGTATAAATGCTCCGTGTTCAGTGACAAAAGCAAGGTTTCAGACACATCTACCAACTGCCCAGCAAAAGCTGCCTGAGAAAGGGCAGCTCACATTTATTGTCATAAAAGTAAATTTAGGATAGGAAAGGCATCATTCACATGGCACAAAAACTTCACAAATCAAACTGCAATATCCAGCAGAAAATACAACAAAGACTTCAATCACTCCATCTTCTCTTCTGCAGCTTTTTCCGCCTCAAGAAAGAGGACTCCATTTTCAGTGAAACGACACCTTTCTCCTCCAAGTTCACCATTAGGTTGCTCAATACCCACCTTTCACTTCTGTACCATCAATGTCCTCCCTTTTAATCAGGCCCAAGTGCTTTGATAGAGGCCTGTGCCCACCTTTATCATGTATCCTCCTCCTTTCTGAGAGGCAAGTAACAAATGGATAGTTCAACATCTCCGACATCAGAGCTGACCATCTGACTTTGCTTGAGCCCGATCTTGTATTTCCAAACACTGCTTCTGGAAGAAGCAGGGAACATGACACACTTGCCTTTAAATATATGTATATACAAAATACATATATATATATATGTATATATATAAAATCAAGCCTATCTCAAACGATCAGCTTTGCTTTGAAAGCATATTAACTATACGATATAACAGAGCAAAAGCAGTATTTTCACTTAGTGTTAAAGAACATATGCACACATTTGAGGCACACTGGTACGATGCGCAAGCTGCAGGCAAACTTTCTTCACACTAGCTCATGTTTGCAAGCTGCCATAAGAGATTTCTGTCACTAAAAGCATGAAAAACGCAAAACATCAACTGATTACCAAATACATTGTGTTCTGGGACACCTATGTCATCACACAGATTTTCTGAAGCTATGAGAATCAGGACACTGAAGATCAGCCTTCGAATCCACTGCCACCTCAGCCCTTCAAATCTGCCATCTCCGCCTTGCTAGTCATTATGACTTTATTTCAAATAATATTCCATCCTAATTAAATATTCTACAAACACCCAAAAGTTAAGCCAGTCATAAAGGCAAAAGCCTAAAAAAGTTACTTTCACAAGTGCTTCACACAAAAGAAAACTCATTTCAAAGTTCTTCGTAACACTGAAAATCAGAAGATCAAAATAGCTGACAGGAAAGATTAACTTAAAGAAAACTAGGGTTTTGGAGTCAACTGGCTTAACCGAGTAATAACTGCAATTCTAACACCGCTCCTTAGCTTTTCCCAGCAAGTAAGATTTTTTTAGTTACTTACATATTCTCCCTTATTCAGCTGATCTGCAAACATTTATTACCGATCCACTTACTGGATCAAATATTGAAGAATACATGATCTACAAAAATTTATTACTGAACTGCAAAGTAGTATTTAACAGAGCGGCTCAAGCACCTCAAAATTAATAATCCCAATCACACCGTTTTACACTGCAAAACGTCCTCTTTACCTTCCTCAAGCGAACCTGGATTCTAAAGCTCCAACAATTCCTTTCTCCGGCACAGCTGAAGAATCTCTCTCATGCCCCAAATAAATCACCTATATTGTGGGTCAATCCTCAACTTCTGTGTCTGAACATCTTAAAGACAGACTGAAGACTACACCGTTTTTTTTCTGCTTTGTTCCACAATAATACTGTAATCTGACCTGCAAACACTTCAAAAAGGAAGCTTCCTTACTTATATGTCCCTACGATTTTTGAGGCAATGTCTTCCTGGCATTTTTTTCTTCCAAATCCTCTAGCAACCTCTACTATTCCCAAATATTGGAAGTCCGAAGTGCTCTGTACTCATTCCAGAGCCTGTGTGGTTTTACCTGTTCCCCTTCATATGACACTACACAGGGGACTTCAAGACACATCTGCTAACACTAGTACACACTATATGAACTGCACGTGTTCAGAATCAGAAAAGTGCCAGCAGAACATTTCACCACAAATCTTGTAGTTGTAACAAATGAACTCTTAAATTAAAGAGTTTTGGCAATTGCACACTACTGATCACTTCGCTAATGAAAAGTTGAGTACTCTGGACTGCCCAGGATTTCTTGTTATGGTGACAACTCTTACCTAGAGAAACAGTAAGGACAAAGCAGAAGAGCTTTCCATACACACTCTTTCTTCCACTATATAACCCAGGCTTTCTTCTTTACAGACTTGAAAGTTAAATTTAGCCCCTCCAGATAGGTTTTAGAAGCAAATTCCATGTCTGGGGAAAAAAAAATGGTTTTGCTTTTGCAATGCTTAGAAAAATACCGGTTTCCTAAATTCGTTCACTGTCCTGTTAGCCTTTCTAAAGCCAACATTATCTTTCAGTTTTTTGTTGTTGTTGTTTCTTTGGGAGTTTTTTTTTAAAAGACTTCCATCCCCATAATACTGCTCATTAGCCACTTACTGAATTACCACCCTCCGTACTGTACATATATCTTTACTTCTCCATTCTAATCTCTTGCAGAGTAAAAATGCTCAAAAAATAAAATCATCCTCCAATGAAGGAAGGAGATTAAAGAATAAAAGATTTTTAAGAGATTGTTTCTTCCTCTCTCCCATTCCAGATCACAATAAAGGTACTTAAAAGGCCGGGTGAGGATAAACAACATGAAAGCCTAGAAGAAGAGCCTTGCAGGCCTCTCCTGCTCACCTCCCGATGCACCTCCTCCAGCCAGCGACCTGCCACAAACCGCCTTCACCCGCCACAACCGCGGGTTCAAGCCAGTTCAAGCCACTCGCTCGCCTCGGTGCCAAGTGGGCCAGGAGAAGCATCCGCTCTCCCTCCCTTTGTGCTGGGGGGACTCGAGACGGCAAGGCGGCAGAGTCCTTTCCAAAGCCCCTTCTCTGGGCACCAAAGCACTCTCTGTGCAGGAAAAGGACTGGAGGATTGAGGCTCGCAGAGAAGCGGGACAAAACATCGGACAGACTCTGCGCGGCAGCAGTTTCTGTTCATCACAGACGCTTCACCAATGGGCCTTCTATCTGTAGCGAACACAGCAGTAGCAGGACTTGGGAAAGATCACGAGAACATTTTCAGGTTCTAGTTTATACAGATAAGGAACCTTGGAGCATGGGTTTCTCTATAAAAACATTTCAAATAACAGGTCCTTGCTTCCTTTTCAGAGCTAAAGGGGAGCTGCAGGAACAGCAGGTACTCGTGACACCACATCACAGCCTGGGCAGACTTTGTATTATGGCCATTTTTGATAGCAGAATTAAGTGATGATGCTACCGTTAAGAGCCAGTCACTTCACTGAAACAGTTTATATTTCACAGATGTCTTACATTATCTGCAGGCTCACGCTAGGATTTATATTGCATCAGTTTAAGTACTTTTACTACTACTTCTGTTTAAACAAAAGCATTTTGATCACTACCGGAAAACCCGCTCTCAGTTCCGAAGTTATAGCTCCGGGCACAACTAGAGACAAGTTTCAACAGGAAAGGTTTAATGCTAAAAGCACAAGCCATCTACCTGAAGGAAAACACTAAGTTTCCCCACTCTTCCCTCTGCTGCTGGTATAATTGCGATGCCAATTAATATCTCCTGCTCTAAAAAAAAAAAAAAACAAAAAACACACACACACAAGGCATATTGCTTGCAGGGCAAGGAAGAGCTGCCATGCAAAACACGCTGCAAGTTCTCCAAAGGGAGAGAAAGGTGTCCAAAGGACCAAAAGGCTCAAAAATCAAGGACCACAGCACCATACCCTAGTGATGTGCTGCATCCGTAATTTTCTTCACACTTTTACTTTAAGATATGTTCAAACTACTGCATCTAGTTTCTTCAAAATGCTTTTATATATAAACACACAAAGGTCATGTCACAGTTGTCTTTAAACAACACCTTAAAACAGACTGGACCAAAGATAATTTTGATTAAAAATCTAAGAAAACAGTGAAGTTTCATGCTCAAACTTTGCTTTATTCTCGGCTGAAGAGCAAGCTTTTAGAGAAGTTAAATGCATCATGCATTCTACCAAAGTCAAAATTCAATTCAGATTTTGAGTGAGTGTAACACAGTAAGGACTAGCTATTCACTGTTTTATTCTGCTGTATTTCCACACACAAACACAGCATTGAAGCTTTCAGAGCGCAAACATTATTTATTAAGTCATCACATTGGTCTTTTTTATTAAAGCTTGAGAGTGAAAGATTTGCCTCAACTTTAAGCCTAAAGCCACTTTGCTGACATCAAAATATATGTGCCATTAACTTGAGTGCAAAAACATTCTGCCATTGCCTTATCAGTCATTAGGTTAGCAAGTATCTATGGTGCTTTTAAGAGGTGAGACAAGTGTGTGCACAAGTGTTTGGCAGGGCAGAAGTTGTATTGCTAATTTGGTATACAGACACTTGAAAGTCCACAGATATAAAACTTTAAGTGCTATAAAAAACACTTAGTTTATTCAGAGAAGACTGGACCTAAACTCTATAGCAATGTTGCAGTGGGAGAATTCCAGGTAACTGAATTAGTAATATTTAACAGCTCTGCTCCTGCCTTAGGAAAATGGGCTTTCCCCGGTCACAGGACTGCCAGTGCCTAATTGCACATTAGTTACTTAGCTTTCCTCAATACCATGGGATTTATAGGAACCATCATTAGAAATGTTTGTACAACAATGAAACCATATAAACAACCATCGTTTTATTTCCATGTTAAGCATCCTGTTCAAACAAGCAAGGACCTTCCGAATTCTGCATCCACCTTCCTGTGAAATCACCGAATCCCAGAATGGTTGAGGTTGGAAGGGACCTGTAGAGATTGTCCAGTCCAACCCCCTGCTCCAGCAGGGACACCCAGAGCACGGGGCACAGGGTGGCACCCAGGCGGGTTTGGAAGATCTCCAGAGAAGGAGCCTCCACAGCCTCTCCGGGCAGCCTGTGCCAGGGCTCTGTCACCCTCACATGGCAGTGCTTGGGTTACGCTGCTCTAAAAGTTTTGTTAATGCTCAAGTTTGGAGTGCTTTCCAGCAAGTCCCATCACAACGCGACAGCAACTGAACAAGCAGGTGCTATACAGGTGTTTCAAATCTCATCCCATAAATGAAACAACCCTATGAATTTTAACCCTGAGAAGGCACACAATCAGAATTACCTATGAAAACACTTTTTGGAGTAGTTCAGGCTCCAATTCACCTACTTTCCTCCAAAATCTGCCTTCATTTGTAAGCGACTACTGGCTTTTTACTGTCAAGCGGAGCAACATTGCATCTACATACCAACAGACTCAGATATAACAAGAAATGTTCGAAGTGAAACTGTCCAAAGACATTAAACAGCCACCTGAAAGTTTGACCTACCTTAAGACGGCCAAAGTTCATAGCGATGCGCTCCTACGGCTTGTTTAGTTCAACCCACAGAACCACAGCATTAAGATTTCATACGGTCGCCAGCCTTCCAGAAGCAGTGACAGGTCCAAAAAGCCAGACTTTGCCAACCAAGAGAGCTGCAGACAGGAGCAATTCCCGATTCCTGCCCAAGTATGTCAAGTCCTAAATTTTCCCTTCTAAAACTTGCAAGGAAATGCCACTCCCCAACCTTATGCTTTATAAGCAAAGAAAGACACCAGTGGGTGGGTGGCCACCCTCACCCTATTTGCTAAAGTTATCCCAGCAGCAATTTATTATCCAGTGAATAAAAAACAGACAACTTAATGGGTAACTCATAAAGGAAAGGCCTCCCCAGAGGTGGTGGTGGGGAACAGTGGAGCTAGCCCAAAGAAAGTAAAAACAAAATTAAGGAATTGATTTTACAAAGAACAAACTCAAATTAAAAGGAAATACGTTCATTGATTTTGAAGGCTTATTTTAATATATTTGGAGAGCAACGGATGAGATTATCTGAATTTAAGGTTCTACACACCAGAACATACATGAGAGAAGAACCTCAACAAAGGAAGTCACGCAGACATGAGTGCCAGTGAATTAAAAAGTCACAACTAAAGCATCCACCTGACACCTTTGTTCAGTCTGGAGCAAGGGGAAAAGGAAACACTTTTAGAACAGTTTTTTCCCCCAAAGCGCCCACATCAGGAAGGTAGGAAGCACTCGCTGCACAAAGAATTCCCAAATATTCCACAGAGCAAAGCTCTCCTGAGAAAATTACTGTCAGAAAGCCATCTATACAGGAGGAAAAAAAAAAAAAAAAAAAACTACAGCATACCTACCTGCTCACAGGCTAGGGAAAGAGGAACGGACGCTCACTACACAGCCACGAACCGTAATCACCAGTACACACCACCACCAGAGACATTTTCATTCTGTGGGAAAGCCAAATTTTAACTACAATCAAGCTCCCACCACTAAAAAACAGACAGGAAGAGCCCCTTGAGTATACTCGCCTTTCAGAAGCATTCAACAGGGTTTCACCCCCTCTTCTACCAGGAGGGCAAGTCACTTACTCTTTACACAAACTCTAGCTCATGTTTTCCAAAACCACACAAAAACATAAGCCCACAGAAGAGAGGGGAGCACCAGCAAATATGCAAAGCGGCAAAGGCGGCAGGTAGTTGACAATGCTGCTTTCTGGCCCACGGCCCTGTTTCTGAAAAACGCTTAGAGAAACAAACTTTAGTATCGTTTTATTTAGTTTTAAGATCTGCGTGAAATCCAAAACATTTAAAGAGACATAAAACTAGTTTGTGTATGTCTCAAACTAACACATCCTTTTTAAATTCAGACTAAACATTTCCTGATATTCCAGCCCTGCTTTGAGGCTGCTTCCTTTCAAGCAGTTGTCCTACCAAGATAGGAACCGATTTTTTTTTTTTACTTGCACTAGACTGTATTAAACAGGAAAGTGCAATCCTTTGATTCGAGGTCTAAATCCACGTATGTGGAGAACCATCCTAGCACAGCTGCTATCCAGCAGTGATCCATGGTGCAAACAGCAGCTCCTTACGCAGTCTGCTGCACAGTCACTGGAAGCGCACAGAGCAAAACGCCAGCTCTGCTGTGGGTGACACTGGCCAGCGAGGAGCGCGAGGGCTGCCCGCGCTCACTGCTGGAGCTGAACCACTGCCGCAAGAGACTGGAAGAGAAATACAGAAACTGAAATTACCATTTCCAGTGAATGTGTCATTTGTGTGCTTATGGTAACTGAGAAAAATAGGTTGTTTCTAGACACTGCACTCCCTCGTGCACAGAGCAGTCCCAGTGAGATAAGCTCTTAATTTCATACATTCCAAGAAGTCCATGGGCAACAACAACTTAAGTGCAGGTAGGACAATTTAGTGTAAAAGCCAACACTTATGTTCTTAAAAAGCAATACATTTAATGCAAACTGGCATTGCAACTATACTCTCTGCTTTTTGCATTGGTTTTCCTCTCCATTTGCAATAAATTCAGGCTTTTAAGGGAAACATTATTGTCATAAAAAGAATGTCAATAAAAAGGAATGTCCGGAAATTTTCTTAAATCTTGAAAATCCTCATACCACTCAGATCTGCATTTAAATGTGGCAACAACTCTTCACCAATAGAGAATTAGCCTTGATATCATCTGTTATTTAAAAGAATCTCCTTGCGCTACTCAAACCAAAATCCAGTTGCGGACTTACTTGTAACCACTCAAACTTAAATACTTAAGTACTTGCATTGGTGGCAATCCAGTGTAAGTTGCAAGTTTATTGCTGAATAAATCATCTTTTTCATAGTTTATCTTGCATATAACAAAAAACATGTGTTCAACAGACATTGCGAATAAAGCACTTTGCCACTTGCTACTTTTACAAGCGATACTCAAACACTAGCACTTAAGAAACAGCTAGAAAATACCATCTTGGCTCATTATATAAACCGAGATACCTACTGTTCAAAACTGAAGAAATTCGGAATTGTTCCAAAGGACCAGACTAGGCAGGAAGTCAATTCCTGGTGTTCAAAGCATCAAGGACAAAGCAATTCAAGCAGTTCAACTCTTTCTGCTGCTACCTCCCTTTTAGCAAGTACCCTTGAGGTGTCCTAGAGAAGGCAGTCACATATCTTTTATAGTAGGTCCCTCAAAAGTCCTATTTTATGGCTGACTGGGGATATAAACATCTGCAAGACAGCAGTTTTTTTTTTTTTTTTTTTTTTTTTCAAAACTAGCAGCACAATCTGTTAACATCAGGGGTAAACAGCATCTTTCATGGTTTATCATATGAACCTTCGGTTTAAGGTTCCTTCTAACAAGAAAGTGAGTTGCTATATAAAACTTAGGACTGATTTTTGCAATAACACCAAATAATGACTTTTTCTCTACATATGCTCGAAAGATCAATTACAAGCATTTGGGACAGCAATGACTGTTTTTAAGAGTAAACATATTCCAAACGTGCTGTGACTTCCTATTTTCTCCCAAGAGCTTACTCTTGATGAGGGATGTTTCCTAGTTCATCATGCTAGAAGATACGGACCATCAACTGCTCGGCAAGATGAAGAGCCCTTTCCCTATCCCAAAAACTCCACTTAGGCACCCCATCCATGTCAATGTTATCAACACGGAGGGCTTCTTTTATTGCTTACATTTAAAACGAAGAAAAATAATTTTTAAAAAAGCATTTAAACATATTTAGACCATACAGAAAATGAAAGGTTTCCAAAACAAACCTGCACTTTTTAGAAAGTCCAAAGGAACAGGCATTCAAGCACATTTCACAGCACATGCCATGTCTAACCCAAGCACTAATAACCCTGTATCCATTATCAACAGGATTAAGATACACAGGAAATCTAAAGAAAGCAACAGAACCGTGCATCTAATTCCAGATACCTGTAATTTAATTACACTTCACAACAAGGCACGCGCTGTTGCGATTTCAACTTGAAACAGTTATCACCAGGTTCGGCAAGTCAACACACACTAACATCTTCAAGTCTGTGAACGATGAAGCCACATTTTCCTTTTCAGCAATTTTATTCTAATGTGAAACATGAAGAAACAAGCACCCAAATAATAACTGCAATATAGTATGAAATTTTAATAAAAGTAGTTTTAAAAAAAAAAAAAAAACAAAGAGCAAATTTTTTTTAAAAAACTGAAACGCTTGACTCCTAGTCGCACATCTTTCTGACATCAGGAAGAAAACTTTCAGATTTGCAAAGAGGGGGGGGAAAAAAAAAAAAAAAAAAAAAAAAGATCTGCTGTTGAAACATTACTCCCACAGACTGTTGAAACGCATAACATGAAGCTTCAGAGACAGACAGTTTTATTAACAGGAGGCTTAATTTTAAACAGTATATACAAATCACATTACTTTTCCAAAGTCGGGACCACCTAGTAATCTGTCAAAAACAAAATTAAGCTAATGAATTACAGAAGCATCTGTGTAATGCGACCGCCTCTTTATTGAAGTACACCTTTATACAATCCTTCCAAATAGTCCTGTACTGTGAAATCCTCTCAGGATGTAGCGCTGCACAGGTTTGCAAATCTCTCCTACACGCCACATGAATAAAACTGTTGCCACTTGCACCTCTAAATTTTGCCTGACCAAACACTTCAGTGTTCCATGATATGCAACACCAAAAGGCACTGTTTTTCTTTGTCCAAAAAACAAAACAGTTTAAAAGATTACTATGTTTAAGTACAATGATTTGCCGGGAATAGCAGGATTTTTTTTTTCAGGCCATGTCCAAGTCTTAAAATTTATCATAAGCCAAGCAAGGATGAACCAAAGAGTTCTACTTTTCACTTGTGTTAATTACTCCCTTTCCAATTCTGTTTTTCCATGACAGGTTTTACTGAACAGCAAAGAAAATGGCAACTCTTTACAGACTTTGAATAAACAACATCACAAGTTTATTGTAAAAATATATAGTAAACTCAGTATTTTCAAGTTTTGGAGAAAAATAAATTTTATCTCTGAATTCACTCATAGCAGTAATCTACAACAGAGTTGCTGAAGATAAAACCTTCTTTCGTACATAAACTAATTTAAAACTTTTGCTGGACTCCAATATTCTACTAATCATCACCACTTTGGTTCTCTTAACAGAGATTCTATGCAAGGAGTCAAAAGACACAAGAAAAATACAACATCAATATGAACTAATGTCAAAGGTCCTACCCCAACCGATTCATGTAATCCTAACAAATCAAGCTACTTAAACAATGATGAGGTTTTTTTTTTAAGTTGTTTCTTCTACTGCAAAAGTTTTATAAGTGTACTATAAAACTCATATGATAATGTCTGAGGTTAGCTATACTTGTGGCAAAAGTCTTATTCTGCACAATTATAATTGCAATATATAAATAACTAAAGGTTATTCCACAAAGAACAGCTTGAATTTTACAGAACGATTCTGCTCATACTTATAGGAATTAGTTTGGTAGACACATCAGCAATGGGCATAATTCAACTGTTCATACAGTGAGAATCTTGGAAAAAAATAAAGATACATACACAAAACAATTAATCTGTGTACACTGAGAATTCATTCAGTTGCAGAGTAAAATCAGAACTTTAAACAAAGCTTTGACCTGTAAACAAAGCAAATTCAGCCAGCTTTTAACCAAATCTAGAAATAACTATCTATTTTACAATGGCTTGCAAGAGCACCCACTAAAGAACTTCACTGACTTCATCTATTTCCCTTATCCAAAGCTACATAAAACCAATCTAGATTCCTTGATAAGCATTGTGTCCAGTATAGTTTACCAAACTTTTTCTATGGTGAATAAGAATCTGTCTAGCTTCTCCACACATATGTACTGGGAAATCCACTGCACATCTATCCTTGCAGTGTTTCTTCCATAAAGAGCTAACCCAGTGCTCTGTCTTATCAAAACAAATCTGTTTTACAATTTAAACAATCCACAGGTTCTATCCTGGAAATACTATAAAAACCAATCTGGATGCATTTATCACAACACTATGAGTATCTATTCTACAACTACTTCATATTAACAGCTACCCTAAAACAAGTTTTACTTTTCTCGAGCCTATAGGCCTATCATTTAAATCAACAACAGCTGCCATTGCTTCATCACGAGACTCAAATGCAACCATTGCTTCTCCTGTGGGCATGCCCTTTTCATTGTATTTTAAGCACACTGAGCCAGGGATCACTTGGTAACCATAAAAGAAATCCAAAATTTCATCCACCGAAACAGTAAAGGGCATATTTTGCACTTTAATGACTGTCGGTCCTGGCTTCCCAGACCCTGTTCCAAAACCTGGGGGGCCGCTAATATGTATATTTGCCGGACCAGGCCCAAACCCTGGAGGTCCGCTTAGGTGTCCGAGACCACTTGCAATTCCTGGAGGGCCACCGCCAAAGCTAGGGGGTCCGCTTAAATTGCCAGGACCATTACCAAAACTCTGAGGGCCCCCTCCAAAACCTGACGGTCCACTCAAATTACCAGGACCACCTGCAAAAGCTGGGACCTCAATAGCTGCACCAGGTAAACCGCTACTTGCGACTGCAGGTATTCCTGGTCTAGAATCACCAAAGCCACCTATTCCAGGGGGCGGCAGAGGGGGACCAAACGTGTTAGAGGCACTAAAGTTACCAGGAAAATTAAACGGAGGACCGTTGTTTGCATCTTTTGAACTTCCCCCCAAGAAGGCATGTTCATCCCCACCAGCACTCGGGGCTCCCGGCACAGCTGCATTTGCTTGCATTGGCATTTTCAGTATCTTTTTCCCTTGAGACGGTGGGTTTCTCTCAATTTCTCTCATTTCTTCTACAGTAATCAAACGTAAAACAACATCTCTTCCATTCAGTTTTTTACGGTGCAAACGCTCTGCTTTACGAGCATCATCTTCAGCTTTAAACTGAACCAGTGCTTGTCCTAAACCTTGCCCGTTGTTATCAACAAGAATTTGTACAGCGTTTTCTTCTACTGCCAGTCCCTCTAGAAACTGAAGGATTTCCAGTTTTGTTATGTTGTACGGGATATTTGATATATGCGCACATAATTTAGGTGAGCCTGGGTCTCCCTCAGGATTCAGCATGATTTCTCTCTGGTCATAGTTGAAATTCTGCAATCTTTTACGAATCAGGTCTATTTTTTCTAACATCGCCTTTTTAGTAATAGGATGAACTTGAATAAAACGATTCCCTATATACTGCTTATGATGACACAAAGCTGCTTTGTAATCAGCTTCATTCCTGAACTCAACAAAACCCTCTCCAATTGCCTTCCCATTTGGTCCATAAGCTATATAGATACTGTCTTCAACTATATCCAGCTTTTTAAAAAAATCTATTACATGCTTGTTCTCCGATTCAAAGGGAAGACCTTTCAAATAAACACAGAAACCCTGCTCATGGGGAGATCTTGATCGTGACCTTTTCTGTCCACTAGGAGATTTGGACCTAGAATGAGGCTGCGGAGGAGGATGCGATTGCCCAGAGGGACCCATGGTTTGCTTGAAAGTTATGTGGCCTCCAGCAGCCACCCACTGTCTCTCTGTTGCAGGACTAACTTCAACATAGCGCTGAATCATTAGCATTCTGTTTCGCTTCAGTGCTTCAAACGTATCTTGAGGAGAAAAAAACTTAACTAGTCCATTTCCATTATTTCGACCTACATGATCCTTCAGCATATGGACTGCATCCACACGGAGCCCTAGGAAAAAGTCTTTCACATCAGATTCTGTTGCAGAAAAGGGCATTCCATGAACGCTGACATACAAGTCATCTGGATTGATAGGAAGTGGCTTGACGCTACTTTGAGAATTCATCTGGATAGGATTTACAGGATTTATGGGCCCCATAAACAATGGATTCAAGCCGCTGTTCATATTCACTGCTGCTCCAGACCCATTCATTCCAGTGGGTAAAGGTGCTACAGGGGGAGGATTCAAAGGAGGCATTCCTGACATGGGAGGTATAGGTGTCATTGGGGGCACTGGGGGCACAGGGGGTATTGGGGGAACTGGCGGAACAGGAGGTAACGTGGGTACAGGAGGTGGAACAGGTATTGGGGGAATAGAAGGCATTGGTGGCAAAGATGGCATAGCAGGGATAGGAGGGATTGGTGGAGGAGGTACAGTGTTCATTGGGGATGCCGTACTAGGTATAGTTGAGCTAAATGTTGGGCTACCAAAGGTACTCCCAAGATTTGGAGGTGCACTCCCCATACTGGCAGTAGAAAATGTAGATATGTTTTTATTGCTTTCATGCACAGTAGTAGAAGCAGTTACTACACTAGGAGAAGGATTATTAAAGTTAGGTACAGTAGTAGGCAAGTTTACCCTTCCACTCATTCCAGAGCTAGGTGGTGGTCCCGACCTGCTAGCATTTGCTGGTGGCATATCTAGATTGGCAGTTTCAAAACGCCTACGACTGAGTTCTATCATGTTTTGCATTTCGGTTTTACTGCTCAGCAATAGTGTTACTTTTGACCCCTTAATTGTACCACCTGTGCGCATCATACCAAGCCTTGCATCTTCATCAGTGGCAAAAACGATGAAAGCCTCACCCAGTTCACCCCCTACAATATGCACGCCCCCATCAGGAATGGTCAATCCAGAGAAGAAGTGGCGAATGTCCATGGTCCCCGCCACAATCGGGAGACCTTGCAAGCGGATGACCACAGCCATGCTGCGCTGAAACAACACACACCTGCAGATGAGAAAAGGCAACGGCTATGTCAGACTACTGATTATGACACCATGCATTTACCTACAGAGACCATCTACTATATTTGTTTACATACCCCTAACAACATCTTACAAAGATTAAATGTGTTTAGATCCCAAGTTCTTTATTCATGTCTGCTTACTTCATACAGACTGAAGTATTAAACATTTACCAACACAATTAGTGTAAGGTTTGCACTGCAAATTCCCAAATAAACTGTTAAACTGAAAACCCAAAGTGTAAGGGGAAAAAAATAAATAAAGGACAGCAAAACTAGAACTATCATATCAATAGTTCAGTAATTAATGGAACATAAGCAAAATGAGTATTTCAGCTAAACAGATAAATTTCAATTACCATACATTGATAAGATAACCACTGTACCTGGCAAAGTGATTGCCAAAAGTCTGTACACCTACAGGCAATAAACAGTTCTCTTTCTCATTTGAAAAGGGATTTTAACATATGTCAGGTGAAGAAGACTGAGGTTATGAACTGAAACCCATTATTCACAACTAGTGACACTGTGAATCACTAAACACCATGACATGGGCCACTTAGATAATAATAATCTTACATTTTTCTCCTAGCAAAGGCAAGAGGTCGAGGTGACAGTGGAGTTAATTAACAATTATAAACTAACCCCAACCATTTTGTGACTTTAGGATATTGACCTTGCCTGGAATAGATAAATACCTATGCATAGTCTAGCCAAACACCTTGTTTTTACTTTATTAGATTTTGAAAGTCTTAAAGACAAAGTATATATTGTAAGAGCTGTGTATGTTCTGTCTAGTAATACACCTTCAGTCTCCAGCACAAGTAAATTACTTCACCTCTTTAGTTAGGTGAGGTTAGTGGGAGCCTAATATTAAATTAAAATAGCTAGGTGTTGATCAAAGTTGCACAGTACGCATCCTACAGAAGACCCTGAGGTTACATCAGAAGGTCAAAATAAACACAAATTTAGAAAGTTCTGACTTTCTCTTAACAAGCATTCAGTAAAGATTGAAAACATCACAATACTAGTATAGTTCACCCATTCAGAACCCAACCTTTTATCCTCAACAGTCAGCAGCATCTTGTTTCACCTGAACTACTTCTTCCCTGAAACTTCTTCGCTTCACGAGTATCAACCAGGTCAGAGTCTCTATGGAAGACCTTTGAGGTTCCCTTGCCACATACGTTAAAATACTTATTAGGCCTGAAATCAAGGATGAACCAGATGACACAACGCGATGCCAGGAGGCAGTGCACCATGACCAACTACAAGCATTAACTATCCCACATTTCTCATTCAGTTCAGCATTATATTCCAGCACACAGTCAAATCTAGTCAGTTGCCTGCCCAGCTTTTCCAGTGAGTTTAAAGTAGAGAAATCATAAACCACCAGGTAAAGCCACTGTCCAACAGTTTAGCCATATAACCAGGTTAAATTCTGTACTTAATGAAAACAGTAATTATGACTTCTACGAGGAAAAAAAAAAAAAAAAAGATGCAATTAATTTGCTGCCATGGTGGAACTTGAAATTACTAAATTGGGTAGTTACATAGTTCGTTTGGTTGCTCAAACCAGAGTTAATCTCTTCCATCCACTAATATCCTCATGAAATATGCTGAGTATTACAGGGCATTATCTCACTTGGTAGGTGAGCATGGATGATCCTTCTCCCTCAAGGAATGAGCAGAGAAGCCCACTGGCAAGGTGTCAGCTATGCTGCTGTAAATAAATACTTAAATTCCTTACTGGAACATAAAAAGTATGAAAATTTAGCTATATACACCACTAAGAAAACTCCTATCTCAACAGCAACAGCAGAAAGGGGAATGTATGCTAAGGTTTTACTAGAGTGCAAGTTTCTCATCTCCTGGCAAGATATAAATTAGGGAAAAAAAACACAAAAGCAGTGCATTTTACTATCTCTTCTAAGCACACTTTCATTTAACTAAAAACAAAGTTTGTCCCTTAATCATTTTCCAACAGCAAAACAAATGGCCCAGATGACCAAAAAAAGACACAACTAAGAAAGAGCTATGCTATATATACACAACCCCCAAGAAAGCATTTCAAACTTTTTGCACTGTTTTAAATTTATGTTATTTTTTTCAACAATCTTGTAGTTTTATTTTAAATTTGCCTAACACTACTGTCAATCTCTGAAACTAAAGTTAAAAATTAAACATTTTAAGTTTAAGTAATTCGTACTAAAGGGCACTGCAAAATAAACTTGGTGCATTATGCTACAGGATTGGCTTCAAATTATACAATCCTGAAGCAAGTGAACAGGATAAAAGCATCCCAGCTATTACATCTATGCTTTGAAAACCAAAAGAAAGTCATTTAAATAAAAAAATCATTTTAAAGCAAAGATATTTGCATATTTCATACTACTTGTTAAAATTCCTAAGACTCATTTCTTTTTTATGACATCTGATTCCTGAAGTAAAACTTTCTACTGCAAAATGGAGATTATTTCTTCATAGTCATTTCCTTGCTAATGACAATCTGATATGGCCATTAGCTTAAAAAAAAAGGCAACCTGGAGAAGTTTTTCTGCTCAGATCTACTGGTTTAGAATGAGTGTTCTTTATCAGAATTGAGACCCTGTTGGGTAAGCATACTTCTTAATGACTCTGTGAATCTAGTTCAGAAGAAAATAAAGCCACAAATAAATAAATAATTTAAAAAGACATTTGAACATTTATATAACTTTGGGATAATGCAAGTATCTCAATTCTGCTCTTAATTCAAGACTTCTTTAGAGATGCTGAAGGATATTTTGATATTTTAAAGTTGCTTTGCTAAGTATGCTATTTAGATCTTAGGAAATCGTTGTTTAGACACTTAAAGCATACAACTGCAAGAAAAACTGGCCACAATGACCTCAGTGTAACTAAGTCCATTCGTGATTCTAATCAAGTGCTTGATATTAAACAAAAACTAACAGTGGCAGGGTATTAATAAAAACAATTTTAAAAGATCTCATCAAGTATCTTGGCAAGAAATATTCTGTCAACTCAAAGGGAAACTGCTTCAAAGTTACCCAGACTCTCAGTGCTTTAACACAGTATTAACTTTGGTCTCTGATTTGAGGGAGAAAAAAAAAAAAAAAAAAAAAATCAAATGGTGCAACAACAGGACCAAATCTCACACCCTAAGCACTCACAAGTCAGATTTCTTTCAAAAGGCACTTAGGATACAACAGTCTAATCAAATTTTCAAGCTAATGAAAAAGCACAGCCTGCTCAAATATTTCAGTGCTAATTTGTAAAAGAACAATATAAAGAGGCAAGATTAACTGCAGGCACCAAGCAGGCCACATGCCTATTAAGTGTACACTGAAGGCTTTTTGTTGGGTCGTTAGAGATACTTTCAGGGCTTTTTCCCCCTCAATAAGGAGGAATTTTAAACACTTAAGAGACTGGAAGCATAAAAATCAAAAGTTATACTACAGCTAAACCATACACTCTATCATGTTGAGACCACAAAGGAAAACTAGAGACCTGCCAACAAACAACCAGGTTCAAGTCATTCAACAATCCTTAAAAGCCCCTTTATCCATCTTGATAAACGCATCTTCAGAAACACTGATATTATATTAGAAAAGAGTCTACTGCACTAAAGGATAATGTTATCTCTTCCATCCATGCATTGGTCAGCAAAATAAGCAGGAACTGGGTCATATGTACAAAACGGTAAACCAGGAAATGCCGGATAGCCTTTTAAGACAAATGGATTTGTCAATTAAAACAAGTTTAGAAAACTCAGCCTAATCCTAGGGAGTGTTAATCCACAATACCCACACAATACATGCACACAACATATTTGGCAATTCTTCCTTAAAGATTGGAATAACATTGGTGTTCTAGGAGGAATTTAAAGCATCTGGGCTGTGACTGTCTAGCAATAACTAAAACTGCACAACACTAGGCTTTTTTTTTTTGAAAAGGCTAAAATTAACCTGCTGAATTAGCATATCTTCAAATTAGCTCAGGGATGAGTATGTGTGATCCTTTAACTGCTGCAAACCTAATTAGAACCAACTGCTATACACACTTTTACCCTCCAATAGTTCGAAACAGGCGGAACCTGCGGCTTGCAACAAAATAACTACATTTTCAAACAGGGCAAAATAACTGGGAGATTGTTCAGGACTACCATGCGCTAATGAAGCAACAAGACATTTAGTTTGGCAGAAAATTCTGTTTACAAGAACAACGTGGTCAGAATCACCATCAAGGGGGGAGTCAAATAAAAAGAGAAACTACAGAATATTTGACCCAGGTGTTCTGACACCAATTCAGAGGTTCCAAAAGCTGCAAATACGTCTTAATTATATATTTAATATGCATAAAAAGAAATCTTCAAAGTCTCTTACCTGCAAAGACAGATGTTTTTTCTTAACAAGTAGCAGAAGCCAAGCCAATCCTGTGGGCAACCAATTAAAACCAACTTTTAGACTGCAATAAAGAATAAATGGAGGCAAAAATCAATGCAGGCAACACAAGAGCAGTAACAGTCCACAAAGAACTGTTTATTCAGTTCAATCCTGAGACCACCACAAGGCACTGAAACACATAGCAACAAAAAGAGCAAGAGTGCATTTTTTAATACGGGATATGTACATCACTTTTCGACGATTGCATTGCAGTTATTGTAAGGTTTCAAAACATAAACGTCTTCCCAAAAGAATAAGAACTAGAAAACACTCAAAGCACCTTTCATTCTGGCTGCCCCCCCCCCCCGCCCCGCCGCTTTCCAATAGCTGAACAAATCACTATCTTTCAAAGGCAAATTAAGAATACTTAAGAATCTGGATTTTAACAAACCTCTGCTCTACCAACTGGTAGAAATAAAACTCCTTCCTCCAACTGTGCATGTTCTTACTTGAACAAAGCAAGATCAAAAGCCACAAATCAGAAATCTCCCAATAGCTGCAGATGAACAGTTTTCCAAGCATCACACGAACTGCTGAAACAAGCTGAAACAAAGCCGCATTTCACAGCCAACTCTAGAGAGCAGTGACATTTCTAACAGTCACCTCAACACAGCATACAGTAAGAATTCCTCACTTAAATAACACCTTCATACTCTTAATCTGCGATTGTATAATGCAACTCCTGATTCAAGACCTTCTTCATACTTGAGAGCATTAAAACTACCTTTCTGGGAATACAATCCACCAAGACAGACATTTCAAGGAAAAACACATACATTTCTTATTTAAAGAAGGGATGGAAAACCTCTTGTTCTTTCATTGCTTAGCAGACCATCTTATACCACAAATCTTATTCTCTGGAAAACCACCCAAAACAGAAAGACAAACTAGGAACAACTGCCTCCTTTTCACACAGCCCAAACAACTTTCTGTTATAAGCATTATTAGCAAAGTGAACTTACAGAAAGAAGTACTAACAAACATCAACATCCACAAACTCTCTAACAGAAGGGATTAACATGAACACAGACATCCACAGATCTCCTAGGACATTAGCAACAGGCTTGCAAAAGAGAAAGATGTAACTATGTCCTTCAGACTTATATTAAAACAGTAAGCATGTTCAATAAAAGAAGACTATATACTTTAAGCAAACCTTTAAGAGGGAAAAACCCTGTATTTGTAGGATTCAACTATATACTTTCATAACTGGCACAGTTTCAAACAGCGATTTATAATGTACAAGTCATAATCACCTGAAGAAGTGCTTCATGGAAAAAAACATCTGCTTTGAGAAGCAGACAGATCAATCACGCACAAGGAATTTTCCATTTGAGAAAAAAAAATATCAGCAACAAATCATTCAGGATATTTCCAGCAGAGCAACCACAAAGTTGCACATGCATCCTTTTTATGACACCGAAAACAAGCTGAAGATCTCCAGGGCCCTAGGACAACACGCTCTAATGTAAAACACCACATTCACAAAATCAAGGAGCATTCTTCAGAAAAGGTGCAAAATTCCACTCTATCATGTTTAACCTTGCCATCAATCAGTCATCAGCATCTATT
>VZSV01000185.1:1141669-1161071 GCA_013398735.1 Nothocercus julius | reverse complement strand
CCAAAGCGCCAGGCGGCTCCGCCGGTGCAGCCCCGCGGGCGCCGCCGCCCGGCGCGGGGCCGCAGGGCCCCCGGATCCGCCTTCCCCGGCCGCTCCCGCGCGTTCTCATCCATCGCCGGCTTTCCCTCGTAGATGCCGGTGACCGTGGGCCCGTACGGGCAGTCGCAGCCCAACTGCTTCGACAGGATAAAGATGGGCTTCATGATGGGCTTCGCGGTGGGCATGGCGGCCGGGGCGCTCTTCGGCACCTTCTCCTGCCTCAGGTACGTGGCGGAAACGGCTTCCCCGGCTGGGGAACCGTGCGGAAATGTCCCCACAATAATAATAATAACCATAACCGATGATAATAACCACGTGTAACCAATACCGTGTCCCGCCTGCCCGCGCCCTGCGTGGACGCGGCCGTCTCACCGACCTCGAGACCTGGGCGCAGGAGCCTGCGCTGGTTTGGTGGCTGCCGGCGGCACCGTCCTGTTTATTGTCCGTGGGGGAGAGGGAAGAGCGGAGCTCCCCTTGCGCTCTCGAGCCCCGGCACAGGAACAAAACGTGTCCCACTCTGCCCCCGGGGTGCCCTTCTGTCTGGTTTTGGTGTGGGCCAAATACTGAAGGAAACTCGTTAATGTTTTGCAGAGCAACTTGAGTTTGGGATCTTCTAATCTGGGATCTGGAGGATTTTTAGATTTTTTTATTCATTTTTAATCCATGATTAAAAAATGGGTGAAAACTTGATAGTGCCCCTGAAAAGGATGAAAATAAAATCTATTTTTAAAAGTCCTGATCCCTCTGAGATCTTGGAGAATATCTGTAAGTGGTGCCGGGCTGCTGGAAAATACATTTGGTATGGTATAAAGAAGCAACAACGTTTTGGTGTTTCTTTAATACACAGCTATTGTACCATTGCTTTGTACCATTGCTTTGGAAAATCCTTCTTTTAAAAATCTGGCACACAGAATTCCTTAGACGCTACATTCACCGCTGTGTTTAAAAGCCAAGCATTGCAATAACTCTCAGAGAAGAACGAATCACTCTTTCGGTCCAAGCTAAGCGGGAACACGAGCACAGAAGCGCACCTGAAGACTCCCAGGCCGTGCTGTAGCTGGCCCCGCTGCCCTGGGAACGGCAGGAGGGTGCCGGAGTCGCCAGCGTGCCTCAGAAAACGGCTCTGCTTTTCTTTGCAGTAGGCCGGGCACAGTGAGGAACTTGAAGATACCACTTCAAATTACAAAAGGGAAAATAGCTTAATTTGGGCTGCTCATGTGATAATCAGCTGTTTGCATCAAGTGTTTCCACCTCTGTTACCTGTCAGGGCTTCATCTTTTACACAATTCTTGTATTTCTTTTCTCTCAGGATTGGCATGAGAGGACGAGAACTGATGGGTGGAGTTGGCAAAACGATGATGCAAAGTGGTGGGACGTTTGGGACGTTCATGGCTATTGGGATGGGAATCCGCTGCTAACATGGAGCTCGGGTTTTTTAACCTGAAGAGTCCCTGCCCAGTTGTTCTTCCCCTGTACTATAATAAAATCTTTAGATACATGGAACTTGGGAGTACTCTTCATGAAATTTTGAAGCATCAACCTACTTGCTTTGTTGAGTGCAAACTCGCTCTTTGCCAAATGTATCCTCATCTCTCTTACTGCCATAAAAATGAGACCTAATAACCCTTGGTACCTTGTTACAGTTTGTATTTCACAGGCTAGGACCATAAATGTTTTTCCCTTTGTTTCTACCACCTCAAAGCTGCTTTTTCAGTTGCTTTACGGAGGAAAGGGCATCATCTCTGAAGGTGAACGGCGCTCCCGCACAGTGCGCTGCATGCACAGGCCTCTTCTGCAGCCTTTCATGAGTTTTATGAACTGGTCAAAAGTTCACAGGAGACCATGGTGCTGCCTCCCCTCCCCTCGCAGTGAGGGCAGCGCCAACCAGAGCGAACGCTAGGAAAGGAGTGTTGCAATCTCCTGCTATTTGCCTTTTGAAACAAACCCGAGCTTTGCTTTTATCGTGCTGCTGCTGTCGCTTGTGTTTCTGTTCAAGAGCAGCACCGAGGTGGCTGCTGTAGTTAGCAACATTAACAGAAGAAACTGAACCAGCCTCCACCTCTTCCACAGGCCAGTTTTGTATTAGACATATGCCGCTGCTACCCGCAGGCTTGTGGCATGCTCTGCTCAGCACCAGCTAGCCAGAGAGGCTTTCTACTTGGATTAAAACCAAGGTCAAGCAAAACCAACCCCCCACATTTTTCAATAAACCACCCTATCACAGCTTTATTTGGGCTTGTACCATCCCGGATTTCACACTCGGGTCTAGCCCTCTTACCCTGTGCATCTACCTAAGTTTGCCTTCCCCCCTACCCCTCCTCCCTGGGCTCCTTTCTGTACTTCTGAAGGCTGCCAGGACCCTGCTCAGGAGGAGGAGGAGCTGCTGCGGTCCCCGTGCAGGGGGCTCCGGTGCTGCTCTCACACAGCTGTTCATCCTATTGCCCAGCTTGGCTTCTTACAAGGCTCAAAAGATCCTTGGGAGGGGGAAGGGGGACTAAAGAGGGCAACTCCCTCAAGCCAGGGTACCTTAGAGACACCAGACTAGAAGCCAAGCCAAGACACTTCAATCCAACCAGGCTTCACGTGTTTTTTGAAGGAAGATGTGAAAAAAACAAAACTCAAAAAACCATCCATCCCTTCAGCCGTCCGGCCTGGGCGCATGGGGAAGCCCATGAGCCCTCCAAGGCTGCAGCTCAGGCCAGGGAAGGTCAGAGTCCGGGGGGTTCAGGTGCTCCGAGCAGCTGCCCAAGCCACTGCGTCAAGGTGGCGGCCGCCACTCTCGCCAGAAGGAAGGTCGACCCACTGCATCAAGGGAGGGCGGCCGCTTAAATCACGCAAGGGGAGGAGTGAAATAAAACTGCTTAGAGGCCTTTTTAAGAGAATTTTATTTGAGTGGTTCTTACAAAGATTGTTGCAATATGAAAGTCTTTGTTTGATAGAAATATCAAGCTGTCTTGTCAAACACACTGAAGTAACCCAAAAATATATTTCAGAGCTCACAGAGCTTAAAAAGAGCAAAGATTATAATGCAACCAGAACAAAACATGTTTCTGTATTTCCTGCCCATTTTCAGGCTTGGCTGAAATCCTGCAACTGTGGCCACACTGCATACAGAGAAACTTAACTGGAAATGCAGAGAGAGTTTTGTTTGGAAACTTAGACACACCTCACACAGTATTTACAAAGAAACTTTTACAGATACATTAATCAAAAGTTACCATCAAGAAATAAAACCCTTCAATCCTTCTATTCTTACCAAATTATTGAGCACAAAGCAAGCTGAGTGGCTGACCAGAATCAGCTTTCAGTAGCCTTTTGAATTTTCCATTTATACAAAACACTAAATATGTCCCTTCATAAAGTCTATCTCCGATATTAACCTTTAGCAGATCACCTACATTTAGTGAAATGTAAAATGTAATTGCTGCATTAAAAGAAAGGCTTGTGAAACATTAAAAATGTCATTATGTCCCATCTGCCTTTAACAGAGAATTTGTTTTCTATGAGCTACTTCTCATTTCCTACAGATCACCTTAGTAAATGTACAAGAATTACAAGGCAGAACAAGAAGTCAACAGCTTTGTATACAGTGGAAATGCTAGTCAGGGAGAATGAACACACTGCATTTCTGCTTACTTCATTTTATTTTTAAAGGTAGCAGGAAGTGTACACAAAAATGACATTAAATCTTCTCCTTTAGTTTTATCTAAATAAAAGATAACTCAATCTTCCTCCAAAAAATAACTATGTACAAAACTGACTAAATCCATCTTCATCGTCGAACAGGGACCAGTAGTTGGGTTGCAGTCATAGAATCTGGAAAAAGGCTATGGTATGTTGGAAGAGGTACATACGCTGCTGTAATCATTTTACCTAATTAAAAGATTAAAATAAATAATCAGCATTGGTTACATTCTGTAACAAATAAACAAACAAATGCAGGTCTCTGCATGAAATCCACTCACCTGCAAACCACCTCCCATGCAATGCATTTACAGCTGCAATGGCAGCAGCAATTGAAGGACATTTGACATAGACGTTGCCCTGAAACACAGAAGCAGCACAGTTGGTTAGAAGTTGGTTAGACAATTTCCTCCTCCTGTTTAACCTACCCAGATACCTCCGCCACACGGGTTCGATGGGAGCAAACTTCCTGCACTATGTTCCTGCTGGTATCAACTCGTAACTGCAGATGGAGCACGAGAAAAACTGAAGTACCGATATGGGGCCTGTTTGCTTTTGCAAAGAGGCATCATCATTCTGTGGCACACACTTAGCACGAAGCACCTTCCTAAGCAGGTCTTTCCAAAGCAGACCAAATGCAAACTGGTGGCAATCGGCAAGTGCAAAGTAAAATGTCATCTGAAAGCAGCAAACAGGAATGGACTGCTCTGTCTGAAGCGCCATCTAACATCTCCTAAGTACAAAATCCACCTAACACTTAGGGAAAATAAAGCACAAAGTTGCACTACCTCCACTGCAGGTTTGCCATCAAGTTACGTAAGTCATCAACAGTTAACCATGTTTAACTACGTGTCTAAGTTCACAAGCTGCTTTTCAAAGGGGCTCAGCCCCGTCAGTTCCTACTGAGACACAGAAAGGATGTTCAAGTGAGGCAGCTGCTGCAGTTTCTCCTACATGGACTTCAGCACCTACCTTACCTAAGTCAGTAAGGGTTGAGATGAAGAAAAAAAGAAAAAAGTTGCAATAAGGCAAGAACAACCTTAGATACATCACACGAACGTCTTATCAGTCCAATTTTATCCTTGTTAAAGATGCTTGAAGCTTTCTACCTGCAAACTAAGCACCAGTGCCGAGCAATCTCAAGTACACAGCACCCCTGTTCAACCACTGCAGGACACGTCCCAGCAGCACACAGACACACAGGGACACATGTGCGCTTTTGTGACAACCTGCATACAACTAGATTCTTAAACCAGATTAGATTCTAGCTGCAGCAGAGATTATTTTACAGAGAAAAGAAAGTATTAAGAAGCAGAATCCAGTGTACACCTTCACAGTTTACTCCAGCTGGTGCTAACTTTTCCACAGTGATTAGTTTACTCCTTTTGGGACAGGGGAAAACTTGAGATTAAGAGTTCCATCAGACGACACCAAGGCATGACAAAACTGGTGTTTAAGGCATTAAGTAGGTAATACACAAAGGTCTGTGCACAGGTCTCCCCACTATGGGCATACAAGTGGCCTAAACCTTTAAATTAAGGCTTTTCTTGCTGCATGTCTTTATCCTTAAAACACCACACTAAACAGTTGTGGTAGAAGACATTTTCTAATACCTATATTTAAAATATCAAGCTAAGCCTTCACTACTGAATACTGAGCACTCTGTCTGGAAAGTCTGGCAGTCTGGAAAAGGCCCAAGAAGTCAGGAAATTAAATAGATGAGCTGAAAATACAGGAACTTGAAACTCATAGTTATATAAATATATACATACATAGGTGTGTGTATTTTTTAAATCAAGGGGTAACTCTATATCTGGGCTATCCCTGCATTACCGTGACAAAGCGGCTTTCACATAACAGAAATTGGGTTCATTCTGCAATTCCTTCTTTAAATCCATCTGCCAAGATGAACCAGATTCACCATGCAGAATCTGAGCAAATGGAACGGAACATGAGGGCTGCAGTTTCTTGTTTGGTCTTCTTTTCGTTTAAATCTACATCTGGTTAAAATTCAATAAATACCAACTTGGCAAGAAAAAAGAAAAAAGTTGATATTATGCAAGTAAGTTATGGGAAAGCTTCTATCTTCGTGAGCCTCATGGTCCAAACAACAGCAGCCTCTAGGCCCTACCAGAACTCCTCTGAAAAACATTAAGGTTATGTTTTGTTCCAAAAGCAGAGAATTGGGTACAGGACAACAAACCCTCCCTCCACCTACCTTCCTTCCTACCTGTCGAAAACCACAGCTACAAAAAACAGAATGACCTATTTACTTTCATTATGACAACTACTTAAAGTCTGCAGAAAAGATTTGAAAGAAGATACTTGGTTTCTGCTAAGTGCTTGTCAGAACAGCTTAGACAGTCCCTGATCCTGAAATGAAAGCCAGTACATGCCTTTCAGGAAATGCAAATCTTTGATTTTTAGGTCAGGAATCCAGGTAAGTGCTAACCATTCACATACCCACTGAAAAACAGCACTCCTTCAAAAAGAGTAGGTTTATACTTGGAACGGGAAATAAAAGAAGGATTTCAAGCATGAATCTATTCTCTCCAGACTGTGACAAAATAAACACCAAGTTTAACACTTAATAAACTATTTCATAAAATCCTGACAGACTATCAGCTTCTTCCATTATCCGCCCAGCAACTGAGCCATTACTGAACTAAGTGTGCTCCAGTTGCAAACACAGCAGGGGGAACAGCTCTCTGCTTTAGCTGTCTTTTGCATACAACTGTGTTCCCAATCAATTCTGTCAATTCATGACATCCCTTTCCAACAACAGGGATTTTCACACACTGCCTTGTCTACAATCTTTATTTACTGTAGAGCCAGTTAAAGGGAAATACTTCAGGATCCATGCTATCAAAGGATAGGATTACTCTGTTCCATTCAAAAATGCCAGGAAAACACTGTAAGTTAACTATGATCTGGAATGCAGGTCACGTTAATTTAGTATTTCAGCAATTCTTGTGAAAGGATCTTAGGCGAGAGTCGTCTTTACAGGCAAGGCAATGAAAACCCAGTGCTGACTGCCAGGTGGGCTTCAACATTAGTAATACTTTGTTCCTGCTCTCTAGCCTGCATTTCCTCAATAACTCTAGCTCCGTAAATCTGAAGGAACAGATTGCTGCACTAAAGAACTGCTCTCACATCTATAAAAAACCGTACCACACACCCCCCAAAACCAAAACAAATCTTGAACATGCCAGGCATACCTGAGCTGAATTTTTGTCTACATAGATGTGGATGACTCCTCCATGTTTGTTGCATTCCTCAATCACATCATCTTTAATTTCTGTATCCCAACCAGCTTCTTCTTCACTGTAGGGGGAAGAACAGGACGGAGGTGGAAAAATGAATGAACTGGAAAAAAAATCCACCCCACAGCCCATCAAAAAAAGAAGTCTACAACATTCTACCTAGCTTCTCGCATGGTATCTCCCACGGATAATGAGTAACTACTTACGTTTGAGGATTAAACATATTGGAAAGCTGGAAGCACTGTGTTGCAAGTGGCTGTACAGAAGCAGCCGCAGCCAGAACTGTTTAAAGGAAGGGGGGAGGGGAAAAAAAAAAAAAAAAAAGTCATACCCAAGCTCACCTTTTCCAGCAAGAGAGCTCTACAACTACAGAAGCTGTGCATTTCCTTTGCAAGCATTAGTCCACACAAACAAAAAAAAAAAAAAAAAGCAATAATGAAATTGAGAATCCTATATATGTAGTTCAATTTAGAAGCAGATCTTGCCATTTGTTCTTTAAAATTCTAACATTGAACTGTAATAGGTACAGTCTTAAGACAGAAAATGAAAGACAAGAAAGCACAATTCATAAATAGACATGGTCTACAACAGAAACTTCTTTTTATTAGGACATATACTCCAGCATGCAAGTCAGGTGGCAGTGTAGGATACAGTGCAACTACCTCATCTGACTTTACTGGAAGAGCGACAGGCATTTTTAGGACCTTTCAAAATGTTTTTGAGCACATGAATTGTCCTTCAAGTATATGTATTTCTAAGGAACAAATGTATGACTAAAGAGGAAATATTTACAGCCATTAAAGAGATAAACATTTTAACTCTAGAATAGGTCTACGTTCTTTGCTACTAACTATGAAATATGAGTCACTATCTATTTTTTCTAATCACAGCGCATCGAATTTAAGATAAGCATTGTCCTGTAGGCTGCCCCTGCAAAAGAAATTAACTTCTGTCAATCTTGGCTTGAATCTTGGCTTGTCAATCTTGAAATAATGTCAACGTCCTCTCTATGTACTTAAGACATAAAGGGCTGTCTGGTTAGTGCAGTATTTTACCCAATTCAGGGACTGAATCCCAAGCTCTTGGTTCTGATCTGCATTTACTTCTAACAAATATTAAAATAAATTAAAACAAACATACACACAATGTATGTTTTGTTACACATGGGTCACAGCTTAGTCCAACGTTTAAGAAAAGCTACAAACAAAAAGGTGAAGTGTTTCACACATACTCAATCAGTAATCAATATAATTCCTATAGAGGAATAGGATATCATTTCTCAGGCTCTGTACAGACTCTGCTTCAGCTGTACTTCACATCTAGACAACAACTGCAAAGTAAATTCTTATACATTATCTACTGGTAACAAGCTATCAAATTCTAGCTTACCTTCGTTCTGCTGAGAGAGTCTTGTTTGCAAATCTAAAGAAAGATACACCAGAAGTCAGTCAGCAAACTTGCCAGAACTACTGTGTTTACCTGCCATCCAGATTTTTAGCCTGCACTTTTGCAGCATGAGCTTGTCCAAGCACCATAACCCGCTCCCATTGTTCCTCTCTAGAGGTAAAAACTTCTGCTATTTTCATTTGATCACCTCAACGATTCAGCACTTGATGCATATTCTATAACCACAGAGGTAAGCACATTTCAAAGAGAAGTAACACTTCACAAGGAAAAATGATGATGATCATGTCCTTTAGTTTAAGGAAATAGGTTGATATACACCTGTGTATTTGTATTTTGAAAGGTATTTTGTTCCGTAAGAAAATATGGCAATTCTCACAGACATTGAACTTAAAGCAGAGTTGTCCATATTAAGAATTCTGCAAAACAGGCTCTCAAGTTCCATTTTAACAGAACAAACTAATATTTTAGCTGCTATCTTTGCACAGATGCTGCAAAGACGAATTTCTTCAATGTTTAAAATAATTTCAAGTATTCAAAACATTTAATTTGCCAAATTAGCAACAAACTGTCCCAGTTTATGAAAGTGGGAACAGACACAAATGCAGGCTTGCCAGTCGTTATCAAGCCCTGTGCTGAGCACCTTTACATCAGCAACAGAAAACATCAGGCTGCCAGGAAGGTAAAGATAAACCTCTTCATGCCCAAGTTTAAATTCAGACATACACAAGGAGCTGGCAGATAAAAATCTGCCATCATCTTATTCACTATTCACTAATTTGGAAAGCAATGAGGTTGGCCTCTTTGAAAATGCTTACTCGGAAATACCTGAAGATCAGTCAAAAAAATTTTTTTTTTTCTTTCCTTTTCCTTTTTATAGACCCTCCCCCAAAACACTGAAAGATCAGCAGGAGTTAACTTCTTTTTGCTCCTAGTATTAAAGAGTGACAGCTCTGAAGACAAGCCTTGCTCCGGTACCTTCCGAATGACTTCCATAGAACAACACATACCATGAAAAAAAAAAAAAAAAAAAAGAGATGGAAGGAGCAAGCGCTGAAGGCTGAGCTACAACAAGAATTGCCTGAATGCAGTGAGTTTCTCACCTGGCTCTCAACAGGGAGGAATCCTCAACTCCACAGAGTGAGAAATCCCATGATGGGGAGGACTGTCCTAGGCTGTGTTCTCTCCAGAAACCCATGGGATCCACATGGATTTGGGTGAATCTATAACTAATTACTAAATTAGTTACTACCCAATTTTTTTTTTTTTTTTGATTACTGCTTTTAAACAAATGTTCTTTAAATCAAAGATCACATCGCCTAAACGACTCTGCTTAGATGAGGACTAAAGCTCCTCCCTCTGTAACTCTGACACAATCACACACACAATTTACAGTGAAACCCACCAAATGTCAGCCACCCCTCAGCTGCAGAGCTCAACCCTCCCGGCCTCCTGCACCCAAGAGCAGCAGAGCTCTATGGGCTGCCAGCTCACCAACCCTGGCCCAGAGCTCAGAGTCAAGTCTGCCTGTTCCAAACAGGCAAAGACCAATTACAATAGCTGATGGCAGCAAGTTTCAAAGGTTAATTACTTACTACCTCTGAAATATACTCCATCCAATTTCCTTCTTCTCAAATTAGCTGGATTTTTCCCTTGTTCATGGTTGGAGAAAGTTCTCCTTTTTTAAAAAATTTAGTCAAGAAAAGAAAAAAAAAAAACACTTGGCTACAAACTTTAAGAACTACATGTAGTTCTACATGCATTTTTTTATGCATGTAAAACACACAGTTTTAATCGGTGTATGGAAACTAAAATTACTGCATCTGTCTTAAGATACTTTTTCCAGTATGTTTTGCATGTATCATCTGTTAAAATTCACAAGTTTAGCTTGAGTGAAAAGCATAGACTTATTTAGGTAAAGTAGAAATGCACAAATATCTATCAAACCATTTTGTGTCTTAAAAGAAACCAAACCTGAGTGTATGTTTTTAAGCAAGCTTCAAACAAAGAGAAGCCAAATATTTCCCAGATTAAGTAATTATTCACAACAGATTGGAATGGAGGTCCTAGATAGTAATTCTCACTATTCCTCACCTAATTCTCACTATTGCAGGCACACTATTACTTGGTCTTTTCCATAAACACAAAAAACTCCTTCTGAAAGGTAAGGCAGGTTTTGTCCGACTGCTCAGGTTAGAAGATTGTTCTACACTCATAGCTATTTCAAGTTTCTCATTTTCAGCTAGTATGTACCTAGAGAACAAGCAATACACAGCTAAGTAACTGTTAGCTTCAATTATTTTTCTTGATGGAATTTTCTTCATAGGAATAAATTTCAAGTCTCCCACAAGATAATTCTTTTCTCTCCTGCTCACCCCAGCAGCTTCCTATTTCTGTCTGATTCAACTCATCTTGAACATGGGTGACCAGAAGGGTTTGCTGATCCATAAGTGAGGTCTGATGCTCACATATGCTACCTCCAGGTACACAGCTCCTCCAACAGCTGTCTTTTCACACTGACAGTTCATACTTACTCACTGATCAAGTACAATATCTGGCCATTTGCCATCATTTTCTGCTACTGAGGTCCCAGACAATAATTGTAATTTGTTTCAAAAGCCAAATTGACCAAAAATGTATTGCTACCCTATGTACTCCTTAGTGATAATGAACTGTTTGTTTCATCACCTCACCTCCACTATTTTTGCTATTGTTATTAAAATTAATGTTAAACAGGATCATTCCTAAAACTGAACTCTGATTTCAACAACATCCTCAAAGGCTTTACGTTTTCATTGAATAGAATCCCACCTCTCTTCCTGAGCCAGTTTCCCATGTATTTTACGCCTCTTGAACTACCCCATCCTCCTTTAGCTTAAAGATTTCCAAGGGGGACACATCAGAAGCTCTGAGAGAAGCATTCTACTCCTACAGCTCCTCTGTTTCAACATTATTAGTCCTTACAAATAGCTCCCGTAAAAAAGTAGGCTCTCTTTTAATCATTTTGGTCTTTAGTACAACTTTTGGAGGAAAGGATAAACACTCGAATAGAAGTGAAGTCAGAGTAACAGGGCTAAAATTTGGTCAGATTATTTTTCTTCCTTTTTCCTTTTTTGCACGTCTTCTCCAAAATAATGACAAGAGGAAATGGCCTCAAGTTGTGCCAGGGCAGGTTGAGGTTGAATATTAGGAAAAATACACAGAGAGTGGTGAAGCATTGGAACAGGCTGCCCAGGGAAGTGGTGGAGTCATTGTGCCCAGCACTGTTCAAGATGCATGTAGATGGGGGGGGGGGGCGATGGGTTTATGGTTGGACATGACGATCTTAAAGGGTCTTTTCCACCATAATGATTCTACGAATTTAGAAACAGATGTCCCCCTTCTACAGTATGTTATAGATTTAAAGTTTTTTTTTGTTTTTTTTTTTAAACAATATCTGATATGAGACCTCATAGTTCACATGCCTATCTGATCATTAATATGAGTTTTCTTACTCCTCTGCACTAAGATTTTTCAGTTTTTTAGATTTTCTTCTACTTTACTCATGAATCATTTTCTTTTTAATCCATACTGCATCTGACATTCCTCGAATTCCAAACTTTGCCATCATTAGTGTCCCCTCAAAAAAGTAAAACAGTGAAGGTCTTCTGAGGCATCTAGAATAATTTTGCATTTCAAGTAAGTTGCATCTCAACCTACTTTTTATTCTCTTTATCTCTGCTTTCACATCTCTTACAAGGCCTAACTCAATATGACTGTTGGCAATTCCTATTTTAACCATTTCCTAGACTAAAAATACTATTCTTATTACTAGTCTGTTCTTTCCCTCTATTCTTCACAGGCTCCCTGCTTACTCCTTTTTCTTTCCCAGATAGTTTTTGAGGTAGTTAACCACCTAGTGAGGTGAGGAGTCCAACGCTACTGCACCATTTCTTCTTTCTGTGGAATACAGATCCAATAAAGCACTAGCAATTTGGAATTGAAGAAACATTTTGTGTCCTTCCTGTTCAGGCACTAGAGTTACTTAGACCAGGTGACTTTACTTCCGTAGTTCCTCATCCATCACTTTTGAAAGCAAAAGCCTTAGTTACAGATCTGTTTTTGTTTATCCTTCCATTTAAACTTGAGCAACTCATTATCACTCAGTCAATGGTAATTTCTGTTCTCATCCGTAACATCTTCATTACTTACCAAAATGAGTTTAAAATAGCATCCCCTCTTGATGAGTCATTGAGTGTTTGATGAAGAAATTTGTCGGATATCACATCCAGGAATATCTGGGCCCCACCATTATTACTAGCAATTCTTCTCCAATCTGTATCAGGGAAGTTAAAGTCTCCCATAATGACATAATTCCTGGTAGTAATTTTCTCTAGCAAGAGTAAAGAGATCTTTAATCCATAATGAAATCTCCATTGGGGATAGCTCATGACTACGGTAGTAAAGAATTTTTATCTTTTTCTCCGCTTACTTAAATTGTAAGTCTCCACTATTTATTTCATACAGTATGAGTGCAATAAATAATGCTCCTCCATACCACATTTATTTCAACAATTACTGAACATGCACATCCTTCAAAAAAACTCCATTAAGCCTTATCATTCGCTCCTTCACAGCTATGCTGTCCTATGCCAATTCATAGGCTATCTTAAGAAGAAAGGTCCTATGAACCTTTTTAGTCCTATTTCCAATTTGAGTTTGTATTTCTTTGGCATATTTGCTTGGAATATAGGGAGAGGGAAGAAGATTGCTGTTTTTAAAACAGTATTTCCTCATTTCTGTACCCAGACTGTCACATCATTGTCACCTATATTAAAGGTGATCTCATTTTGGTATTGTTTTCCTTTCCTCTACTTCTGCACTAGCTCCTCTTTTCTTTCTTCACATCTTTATTATTTTTTAAATCCATTTGTTCTCCAACACAAAAACTTGCTCTTCAACCCATGCTTTATTTCCCTAGCCTGTTCCATTTTCTTCCATGAGTTTCTTTCTAGAGATACACACTACTCCTTTTTTTTTTTTTTCCAACCATCTACAATTTAATGTGCGTATCAATGCTGCACTTGAACTTCAAAAAGATGATTCGTGTGTATAAATCTGAAACTTCTGTCACAAACTCTGCTGGAAGATGAGAAATGTATACAAGAAGCGTCACGAAATCAGTAAAGAATGCACATTCCAGCATCCACTTGTTTGTGACACTCTTAAGTCTTTTCCATTGCTACCACAATTTCCCTTTTATATTTTCCTTGAATTAGCAAATAATAGCCAGAAAAATCCCACTCTAAATTCCCATGCAGACTCCTGTGGGAAGTTATACTCACTGCCTAGCTTTGAGCAATTTGTTGCTTACATTCATGTATGAACTATCAGTTGCAGAAATCTCGTACCCTCAATCTCTCAGAAAAATCTCTGTAAAGCTTTGCAAAATGCCCACTTGCAGAGCATGTGAACTACAGCCACTTCCCAGGTAACACAGGAATTCACTGACATATGCTATCTTCCTGTCTGGGGAACATACCATGCAAACCTAACTCTATTATGAATGTAAGACAGTAAGTATTTGAGTAGTTTTGAGTATTAGTTGCTGTGTCCTCCAGAAAGTCTCACTAACCTTCTTGGCCCTGGCACAGCTCCAGTTTTTCAGAAGGGACTCTGCAGAGGGTAAATCCCTTCCAATTATCAGCCTGGTATTTTTAACTGTCAACAGTTACACTGCAGTAGAACCTGAAAGTCCCCACTAGTGTTAGGAACAGTGAAGATACACAGGTGAAGGCCTTGCCAAAAATAATGCAAAGTGAATCACATCCATCAAAGCTGACATATCATCGCTGCTTAATTATTTATGGATTTTCAGAATTGCAAAACATGCTGTAGTATCTATGTTCCCAATTTATATCAGAAAATGCAGTTAAGCACTTCTTATGCTGAAGTTACAAAGCACAAAAAACTATTTTGGAAAAATAAAGAGGTCATCATCTCTTACCTGCCACAGCTCCAAATGCCAACGATCCACTCATCTGCAGAGCCTGCTGTGCAGCTGGGGGAATCTGCAAACCAGTACCTAAAAGAGAAAGCATGAATATTCTTTGTAGCAAGCATTCTTCATTCAGGAACCCAAGACCAGAAACAGAAGTAACTTCACAAGTCTGAAGAAGGCATTTAGCATAATATTCTGTGCAGCATATTAATACAAAGCTTCCTTATTCTTACACTTTTCCTGTTTAGCATCATACATACCCTCTGCAAGTCTTGCCATCAGCTGAAGGCGGCCAGTTGTTCCCAAGTCAATTCCAGTCCGTTCCAACTCATCACTGTCCAAAAATGAACTAGCACTGGATGCATCTGTGCGCTCAGTTACATGTCCAACTTTCATTGGCCTACCAGCCAGCTCAAATCCATTGAGTTGTTCCAGGGCCTTTTTGGCACACTCAGAGTCTGAAAACTGTAGAGTGGAAAAAACATATTCAATAATACTGTCCCGAGGATTTCATACCTGCGTGTATGCACGTGTATGCTGCGTGTAATATCCACAGTTGCCTTCCCTCCTTACCAGTGCATTATCATGCTTGCACAACTTCTCATATTCACTCCCTTGTCTTTTGATGGAAATATATTGAAATATGCATGACTGTTTAAGGTACAAGGAGCAACCTAGATATTTCAATTAACAGAAGTCACGACTGCAGTTCCCTTTCAATGCATTGCAAGGAAGAGTCACTTTATATTGATTCTAGTGACTGGTCCTAGTGGACATTATGCTTCATGTTGCGTAGTATGAAGCTAATCTTCTATTGTCAGTGCTCAATCTACTACTAACATATCTGCAGTTACTTCAGCTTCACTTTTCTCCAAGTTTCAGAGTTCTTAACAGATACATATCTCTTTCCATCACAAATTGCTATGTCATATATGACACCTGAGCTTACAAAACTATAGATCTAAGCATAAAGAGAAAAGATGCTCTCAACAGAAAGTTTCATCCTCTGGCAACAGATTTTCCCAAGCACTCCCATTTGATCTCCAGGGCACTTAACAAAAGCCAGTCTTCACTATTTTTTGTTTGCCTGAAGAAAGAGCAGTGCTTTACCAGACACTGACTGCAACACTGGACAGAAGAACACTGCTCCCATTCTAAATATAGAAAATGCTCAATTAAAACACCCACAGGGGACTGGCAGAGAAAGGAGACAGTTACTCTTCCATTCACAGGGACATGAGACTTCTAAGAGAAGACTTAACTGTGATTGTCACATTATCTATGCTACCACAAGTCTATACTTCAAAGTTTAAGCATCCTGATAATCCCAATCATACCGTAATAAATCCATATCCTTTTGAACGTCCAGTTTCACTATCCATCATTAGCTGAATGCTTTCAATCTAAAAAGAAGAATAAAACTATTATCGGGTGCTTCGAAATAAACCACAAGATATCAAAACAAAACTTACATACAGCCCTAACAAAAACAATGGTCATAAATGAAGATGAAACATTCTTTTTAAGCAGCTCCTCATTCTTCCCTCAAATCCAGGGTAGTGCACAGATAATGAGATCTTTATGTCAAAGCTAAACTGCTAAAGATATGGGAGATATCTTCAATTTATCCTTTTTATGATGCTTCCAGTCACAGAACCTGATCCTGATGTGACATTCTAGCAATTAGCACACAGACATCATGAAATCCCAAATGAAATAACATAGGCATGCTATTTCACACGTTGAGAAACTCCATTTTTAAGGGTAAAAAAGCGGCTGAGTGAAGGCTTTAAGAAAAAGCTGCACACTTTAAATGTATTTGTCTGTTGCTATATGAGAGCTCCTAGAAGTTTACAATTTAAAAAATATACCAAGTCATCCAGGACCTATGAAATAGTATTGGAAAGAAAAAATGCATTATTAAAAAAAGCAAGCCTTGGAAATATGTAATGAGGAAAAAAAAATCATAATTCTGTCTATAAACCTCCTAATCCACCTTAGCTCTACTGCTGGGGTGATACCTTATCAGTACCTTTATCTTCCTGGATGCAGATGTAACGAAGGAATGGAAAGAGACTGTATTGTGGGCATGAGCTTAATTATTTCAGTATACCATTTGAGAACTAACAGAGTTTTTTCAGATGCTCGTAACTACTACCACACATTGACTTAAACCTACCCTGCCGAATGGCTCAAAGATTCCGCGAAGCATGTCTTCAGTTATGTTGAAGTGCAATGACCCCACATAGAGTCTCATAGGACCAGCACTGCCCTTCTGCAAGTTATTCGCCATTGCTGCTGCTCTGTTTTTCTCTGCCTGAAAACAAAACATTCACTTTGTCAGAATTCAGTAAAAAGAATTAATGAGCAGCCAGCTACCAAATTAAAACCCAAAAAACAAACAAAAACTCACCACGATTTATTAGCCTGCACAATGTCCATCTAACTAAATTAAACCCTATAAAATCCAAAACCACGGCTAAGTATAGATACACGGCCTCAAAAAAAACTTCAAAATGAAGAATTCATGTTGAAATCTGGCTTGTATCTAACAAATCACCATTCTGCTTTTTATATATCCAGGAAAGCAAAGCAATTTTAATTACAGGCTATAGTTTAGTAATGCTTTTATAGCTTTGCTATTACTGGTTTCTTAGCAACAGCGTTTTCAAAAAGAAACTTATACCACTTTGATTTGCTGTAACTGGCCTGTCACTTTTTGGAAGCAAAGGTCCATTTATAATTATCTTAAGTTACCATTTTGTTAATCATTTCCAAATGTTCAATGATAACCAAATTAATAAATTCTGCATCAGGGGCAGAATCTATAAAGATTCTAAAGGCTGTCATTCACAAAAACTTAATTCTAGAACCCTTCATTCCAGTGCTCTATGAGTGTTATACGGCTATTATTTAATTCCTCCTTTAAAGATCTGAACAGAAGATAAAAATAGTTATTCTGCTAAATATGCAACTTGCTAAGCCTTGTTAAAGATTTTTTTTTTTTTTTTTTTTTTTTTTTTTTAAAATCAGATGACATCCTTGCCTCTGAGAAACTCCTTCCAGTTCCCAGCCTTTGGGCACTATTCAACATCATTAGCAGTAAGTTTAACAACTGTTAACAACTACTTACCTGTGATGCTTGTACTATGATTGGTACACCCAAGACTCTCTGCCCTGTTAGTCCTATTGCCAGAGGCACTGAACTAACGTCCACGAACTCTACATAAGCAATTCCCTTTGAACGTCTGGAATTTCTATCAGAAATCATTCGCACATCACGAACCTGAAAGACAAGAATGGAAGTGCTGTGTTTATAAGACAGGGCTAAACTAGAAAAAAGTAAATGAAATGAAACTCTCAGCAACACATTAACAGGTCAGACACTTACTTGCCAAATCAATGACTTTATAATTAAACAGGGGCACTACAACACCTGTAGTATGTCAATGCTTTAAGCGGGAAGCTTACAACAGATGCAATAGGAAGTGTCTCAAAAATAAAATTAAACTCTGAAGTGATATATTAAACTACTAACCTATTTGAGAAAGATTTGAAGCCATTTGAATTACATCCCCATGATCTGCATCAGAATGCACTCTGAACAATACACTGTTGATTAATTACATTTCCAAGCTCAGAGGCTTAAAAGTTTTTCACCCCATAGGAGAAAACCCTTTAGAAGTAGCTCCAAAAAGCCACCTGTCCACAGTTCTGCAGAACAGCAATCCTGGACTTGGAAAAAAAAAAAAAAAAAAAAAAAAAAAAAAAAAAAAAAAAAAAAAAAAAAAAAAAAAAAAAAAAAAAAAAAAAAAAAAAAAAAAAAAAAAAAACATTCAGAATCATGTTAACCTTTTTATTATTACCTTCCCTACTGTAGAGAAAAATTCTTCCAGGTCTCTTGGTCGAATCCTTGCAGCCAGCTGCATGCAGAACACTGTTCGAGCATCCCTCTCTTCAGGAGTAAGATTATCAATAGGTTCTCTGCAATGTAAGAGGAAAACTGAATGAGGTAACTAGTCACAGGACTACACATATTGCTTCAATTTTTTGTACTTTAAAACTAGGGGTCAAGAATCAAAGGAAATAACTAATACACGCCTTTCTTTAATGTGATTAACCCAATTTTCATTGTAAACACTAAAGGGAAATTTCAAGTCAGGCTTAGGTTCAGAAGAATAGAACTAATCTGTCTAAACTTCTAGACAAATCTTTTCTGCTCTTTCCCAAGCTTTGCAAACTAAAATCTTATGCATCTCATGGAGTGACTGTGGTCACTCCACAGTCACTACAGCTACCAATATCTGTACAAACAGAACTCCCAGTCCTGGTACAATTTTGTAGCTTAAGCTTAACCCTAGCAGAGTTCAAAGAAAGTTGAAATCCTCTAATAAACTTTAAAGCAAATGAATAAATAAAACTAAATACTAAATATTCTAGAAGCATTAAGGTAATTTTATTTTGATATTGATCGCTGATTGAAAGGAGAGGCTCTACTTTTTACAAGTTAAAGCTTCAAATATAAACAATGTCTGTTTTCCTTCAGAATAAATTAAGTCAGAAATAGCCTGCTGCATGAGAAACTGATATCTGTGCAATTAACCCAAATTTCAGTCATGCACCAAACTTTCAGTAATGTATTTCTTCACACTTTTCACATATAAAACACTATTAAGAATATGTAATAATGCGAACTGAAGTATCTCATTAAGAATTTGCTAATAAATAAAAACAAGGCAAGACTGTTCAAGTTTAATTGTATTAGTTTAGAGAATAATTTCATTACAGAATCACAGAATGGTTAAGGCTAGAAGAGACCTCTAGAGATCATCTAGTCCAACACCAAATAGCAGTTTTCTGAATCCAACTCCCTTAACTGATAAACCATAAGAATGGATAAGCACTTCCTGGATTTAAAAGCTATTTGGCTTTTCTACAAGCAACATCAACACATACCAAACACAAAAAGCAAACATTTGTGCAGTACTTTTCCATTCCTTATTTAGAATTACTGAGACTTAGCAGAAAAGCC
>VZSV01000185.1:1130110-1141369 GCA_013398735.1 Nothocercus julius | reverse complement strand
CTCTTGTCTTTTCTAAACGGACTTTTGCTTCTGGAGCGTCGTCTGCTGTAAAGACAGATCAGCGAGATTATCAAAAACATTTAAATACACTGGCTTGATTTTAAACAAAACCTATCAATAACGAAAAAGCAAAATAAACAAAAAAAGTAGAGAAAACGCAGAAACCTTAATTTGATGCTGTGAGGCAGACCAATCTTCCCTCTGATGGCACTGTTGAATTTTGGACCAGAACTACGGCAAAAGCAAAGAACACAGACATTACTTACCAGAGCACCCGAATTCAGGATCTCCTGTCTATATTCACATCGCATTACAAGCGCTTCTCCATTAGCCATACCCATAGCATGCATAAACTACACCAAATCAGGAGAAATGCAGTATTTTCCATGCTCAGTTTCATGTGTACTGCAAAATCCCCAAACACAGAGGACTCCAAGGAAGAACTGAACGGCACATTTCTATGTGCATAGCTATTTGCTCAAGCACCACCTTAAACCGAAAGCTTCGTGAGATTTAAGGTGCAAGTGGAACCCCAAGGAGCTCCCTGCAAATTCCTGCAAGGGAGGTGTTCTGGAGACCTCCCTACCGGAGGAGCAGCAATGCTTACAGTCACGCCAGCCCACACACACTGATACTCATTCAAGACAGTACCAGAATGTTGTCCATACCGATATGGACGTCACTCAGTATACTACCTAAGTGACTCTAAACTCCAACTAAATACCAATCAAAGATCACAAGGTTTTTTTAGGGAACAGTGAAACAGTGAAAAAAAGAAAGAGAAAAAAGTAGTTTTCTTGTTAGTCTTTTTAAACCTAATGAAAAAGACTAGGAGGATGCACTGAGAGGATGCAAATAAAGATTCCCTTTTCTCCCCCTCTTTCCCCCCACCCCCCAAAAAAATTTCCCATTTTTTTATAGATAAACAAGTAGTAATGGATATACATGACAACATGGAATAAACACTAACATTTAATAACTCCATCAAGTTACGGGCATAGTAGACACCTGGTACAGACTGAGCAGAGAGTTCTCAAACTCCCTGGGGCAAGAGGATGGGCTGAGCAACCTTCTGAAGTACTTTTTCGCACTATTCGGTGGGGTGTATCTCCTCTGGATTTCTTCTGAGGCGATAACTCGTGAAAAGGTTAGGTTTCAAAGATATTTTCTTTTGTCCTATTTTCTTCATGTCCTCCTTCTTCAGGCTGCCTTTTTGAAAGCTCTGCAGCTGTTGCGTATTTCCTGATACCATGTACGGAACTGCTGAGTCACAAGCAGTATTTATCTTCATGTCTAGGGGTTATTTTCTTCAGATAAGCCAGATGTGCTAACCTGTGCATATAACCAAAATATAACTAAATATGTTTCCTAAACTTATGTGATGCCACATGGACCAAGGGAACAATGAGGCCATAAGATGACTGTTTGAATAAGACCAGTTATCACCTGTTCAGTCATATCTTAGAGTCTAATACGCATCTCAGATAACGCAAGCTTTGGCCGAAGTCCAAGAAAATCATGACAAATTTTCAGTCCTCACGTATGGAGCTGGTCTTCCTGTCAGCATTTGCTTAAGTTCTTCAGTCCAGAATAGCAAGTGAGAAGCCTAAACATTTTCTACTGTAAGCAGCAGCTGACATTTGTCAGCCAGATGTCTATGCAAGAGTATCTGACAAAGTTTTAATCTCCTTAAGAGATCTAGTAAAGTAACCGTAAAACATCTAAGACGCAAGACACGTGAAGAACAAAAAGCACCACCACACTGGGAATACCGAACAATGTAAGCAAATCACCCCATTTCAGAAAAGGAACAACAATATTTATTGCCTGTATCTCGTCCTTAAGAGACAACAGATTCAAATGTCTTCAAGCTTTACTTTTCCTTTTCTTTCAGAATTATCTTCACAAAAATTCCTTTCCCCAGTATTGCAGAGAAACTTCTGCAAGACGTCTCCCCATGGCAAAAAGATCTCTTAGTCTAAAGAAAGTATCTTAAATGAGGATTTTATAAAGGAACTGAGATAAGGGTGTGGGAGGAACCTCTCACAACTTAGCATTTAATTCCCCAAGAAAATATTGGATGATGCCATCAGCTATACCACCATTAGTTGTATTAACAGCTGATCTGAACTGTCTGAACAGGGTCAGAAGGTAGAAGACTCATTTTTTCAGCTGCTGGGTGATCCTTTTACTCTGTTTGTTACCTGTAAAACACAGACTTGACAAAGCTGCCAACAGTGGCTGCTTCTTCATATGAAATTACCATTTTTAGTATGTCCAAAAGTATATGAAGAAAGGAAGCTGGTGAAGCATAAGATTTCAGCTCCAAAACTATCCTCCAGACAGGATGTCTACTTACTATACAGCTCTTCAATATACAGAGGTAAGAGGTAACCTTTGAGTTATACGTGTTCTTTCCCAGTGGGAAGTCCTTTTCTTAGTACTTCCTGGGCCAAAACTGAAATCCTGGGAGTCATGTTTGCATTTATATAACTTCAACAGTTTAATTTTAATCATTTCAAATGAAGAATGCTTGATAAGATTAAGAGATGTCACCCACCAGCTGCCTGTAGTTCACTTGTAGGTTGTGGATATGGCTGTGTTAGTTGGTGGCCACTTAACAGCCAGTGCCAATGCCCCTGTACAGAAGGTCCCAGAGAGCCCCCACATGTCTTACACTTAATTAATTGAAGTTAATGCTAAATTTCTATTTGCCTGTCCCAATCCAGCAGCTCAGCACCAGCTGCAAACTCCACACTGCCAAAATAAAAAAATAAAATAAAAACTTTTTGCCAAGCTCTTTAAGGGGCACTAGAATATCTGAGTATTTTTGTAATATCATTAGCTGTCTCTAACGCCTCAGAAACCTGTAACTATGGAAGAATGTAAGAAAAACGAAGAAGTTGCCAAGATGAAATTTCTGCCAAATTTCTCCAGGTGAAGAATCTATTAGCTCACCAAGCAATGAGGTGAACAAAGGACCAGGACCAACCGCATCAGCAGCCTGGAGTCACTGCACTCTCCCAGTTAAGTGATCAGATAAATGATGGATATCTATCCTGGTGACAACACATTGGAGTAGAGGAATGGCAAGCTTTAATTCTAAAAGGCTGAAGATTTTGATCAAGGGTCCTCTGTTTAATAGGCAGCTTGGAGCACAGAGGGCTGCATTGGAACATCCCAAGTTGTTCCTGCAGCGTTACAGGAGCAAAAGAACTACGGAAAACAGACAATCCAGAGCTGTCAACTTCAGAGCTAAAACCCAGAGCAGTTCTAAAGGTGAGGCCAGATATTACAGTCAAAGCAAGAGAGATGACGTGCTGCATGATCTCCAAGCACGCAAACTCAGGAAAGCAGAAGAAATGCTGACTGTTCAAAAACTTTCTCCCAGCTTTGTAAAAACATGGAGCACTATGTAGAACAATTGGTGCAGGTAAGAAAAAGCTGGACTGAGGATTACGAGCCACAGTAGATCTCAGCAAACCCCAGAGTTATAGTATGTTTTCAGTATGAGAATGCCAACTTCCAGGTGACCGGTGCAAAATGAGACTGAGCTCAGACATTTTTGTTGACACTGTAGGAGTACCAAAGGAATGCACTCCTGATCTAGAAGCAACCACCTAGGGAAGCATCCACTTTGCTGTAAACTGTACATGCCTGCAGAACATCAGATGTGAAACAGCATCTTCTCAATCATCTTGAAATTGCTCACAGATAGCAGTATGTGCCATGAATAAAAACACCTTCAAGTGCACACTTCTGACATGATCTGGGCATTCTGAGATTCAACAACAGCTGAGATGAGACCCAGGCAAAAGAAGACAAGCAACAGCAAAGGGTAATCATTGAAAGCCATGTAATGCAGACATTTTTTTTTCAGGAATAGCAAAATAAAAATATTCCAGGAGAATTTTAGAGCAAATAACATCAATTAAGAAAAAAAAAGGGGGGGGGGGCTTTAAAAAGTGCTTTCCAACTATAAGGAAAAACCTACAGCAGAAATTCTATCTCAAGCCAAAAAGTAGAGAATTTGAAGAGTTGAAGTGCATCATCTTCTACGGCCTCTAAATAAGTCCAAGAAAAAGCAGGGCAAGTATGTAACAAGTAGGCATTATTGAGACAAAACAAGTGGAGTGCGTAAAGCACTCACCACACTACAGCAAACATGCATGTAAGCAGCAGCCCAATAAGAACAAAATATCTGACTAGAAGTTAAAACATAACCTAGTTAATTTTCTTGTGTTCAAATGGAAAATGTAACCAACATTGTGTTCAAATGGAAAATGTAACCAACGTACCACTAAATAGGGGTACAAGTTTACAATCTAAATAGTAAGTATTCATACCTGGGTTTAACAGAACCCCGCCCCTCTTTCATTGTACTTTTAGGAACACAGGCAAAAGGTGAGTCATAAGCCTCAAATCATAGACTACTCTTAAGAGTTAAACCTTCACGTTCATATGATGAAGGTAATTACAGTACTTGGAATATCTGCTCAACATTTAAATTCTATAATAAATTTTCACATTCGGCTTCCAGACAGTTGCACTTGCCTTTGTTGCCCTTGCCTCAGACAAGAAGGAAAACTAGCAAAAAGATATGCATCCATTCTCCTCATTCTCATTCCACATCCATTGACAGTCGCTTCAACCTTTTCCCCCAATCCTCTTTTGAGATGAATAAAGTACCGATTTGGAAAGCACACAGTTAAAGCTTATGCTTTCGCATCATACACAGAAATGGCACAAACACAACTCTACATAAATAACCTACTAGGGACTTCTATAGCGGCCTCTGAATCTGCGATCTCTACTTCTAGAACGACTGCGTCTGCGTTCTTTGCTTCTGCTCCGTTTCCTTTCCCGGCTTCTGCTCTTTTTCCTTTCACGATCTCGACTTCGTTTGCGTTCCTTGCTTCTGCTCCTCTTCCTATCATGACTTCGACTTCTGCTCTTGCTCTTTTTTCTCCTGAGAAGAGGTAGTACAACTCTGGTTACAGTTGTTGCTCAGTGTTAGTTACAGCTGTTTCTATAACTGATACCACTATCAGTTATCTTTAACTTTTCAGACAAAGACTCTGAACATCCTTGTGGATAATGACTAGTATATTAAAAAAAAACAAAAAAACCCAGCTTCCATTCATGATTAAACTGAACAAAACTGTAAGGAACATTTAACCAATGAGAAAAAAGTCTTGCAAAGCCTGCATGTGTCTTACTATTCAACGGATTGCATTCTGTCAGTAATCACGTACAAAACAGTGTAGCTCTTTAAAAAGTTAGATGAGCAACAGGCATATCAAATCAAAACTCTGGGACGCAAGGCTATGTACTAACAGAACACCTCAGTATGGTAATAACTAACTTTTTTAGCAATTGTTGATTCTCAAACAATGACAGAGCACAGAAGAAAACTCTTAGATCACACAAAGTACAAGAGGAAAACAGAAGAGAAAATAACTCAGGAAGGACAATAATTAAACAGTCAACATCCAACCTGAAATTGGAATCATGAGCAGAAAGACATATACATCAAAAACAATTCTACTCAACAGATGGGATCCCACTGATCTTAGGCTATAGTAACTCAGGCAATGAGCCAGAAAGCATTGTAATACTCTAAGCATTCTACTACGAAACAAACTCACAACTATTTCCAAAAGTTAATAAAACATTAGCTTTTCCTTCTCAAATCACAGATTGTATTTTGGGAACAGCCATTTCAACACAAGCACAGCTTTACATGTCAGGTATGTAATTAACCTGATAAAAACTCAGAACTTAAAGGTACTAGGAGACCCCATTTTTATTGGTTCTGACTAGTCTCTGTATTTAGTGTGTAATGGAAGATATCACAGTTGTTCAGAATGCAGATCTAACTTACAGTCAAGTTTAGATTTTTAGGTTCCAGATGAAGTCTGCTGTTAGATTAGACTTCACATTTTTCAGGTATATGTAAAACTAGACCCAAAATAATCACAACTTTTTTTTTTTTTTTTTTTTTTTTAAAAGGGGCAGGGAGAGTGTCCAACAATAAACTTTTTCGAGAACATTATAGTATATTCAAATTCTTCAGATTTAACTGTGAAGCAAATATACCTTTCAATGCAAAATCAACTGCATAATTAAAATGCAGATGAATTATGCTGAACCTACCAGGTCTGTATTTTTATCTGATGCTAAGAAAGTAAACGTTTCTAACTTTGATGACATCAGTGATAATGGTCTAACTGTGTGCGTAAACAAAAGATTTCAGAATCCCTGTAACTGCAAAGCTCAAGCTTTTCTATTTTATTTGCTTGTATACTTCTGTCATGCACTACAGAGTTTAGAAACAGCAATTTCCCCCATACCATGTAAGATAATAAAGAAAATACTTACTTCTTGCTGCGTTCTTCATGGCCATTGGCACTGCTCAATTTGTTCTCATCCTAAGCAGGGTTGATAGAAGAACATCGTGAGGACGAAGCGGAAACATTTCAAGTGGTCAAAGGGTAATGGGAATAGGAATAAGAAAATACAAAAACAAAAATTTTAATACTAAATTACTCATTTACAGTTTAATGTGGAAAGCTTTAGAAAATTTAAGTTGGCATGTTTAACCACTTTGCTGCTTAAATTTAAGCCAAACAATTATAAAATGCAAGAATTACATCATTTAAGAGTGTATATTAATTGTAGATACTTCCTTACATGGTTTAGAGAGTAAGTTATCCTGTAGAATTCAGCACTCAAGTGGTTAAATGTTTATTTCTATAAAATGTAAGAGGAGGTTTCAGGTTTGTGTGCCCCTCTGATCAGTACCACGGCTATATCTCTGCCTAAGCCCCAGTGGCTGTGCTAGCAGCCAGCCACTATCGATTTCCTGTGACCGATGTCATTCCCGAGATCTTCACTCATTTTCCTTGGAGAGTTGTAAGAGCTTGATGCCACCTCTGTCACACATCTCGCCCTGAAGCAAACAGGGATTCACACTGCTTTAGTAACGTCGACTCCCAAGAAAGTCATCAATAATCCACCAGTCCAGCCTAAACATTCCCTATTTCCATACCTGTTTACATGGAAAATATCCATGTTAAACCAGGATACAAAAATTTTAACATAACAATTTACATTTTTCTCTTCAAGTTTTAATATATGTGCTAAAAATTATATAAACTAATATACACTTTTATAACTTACAAATACTCATCCAAAATTCAAAACATGATTGCATTAAACACTGCAGAACAGACTAACAATAGCTGCCACATAATTTATATACTTGCTTTACAATTTAATCACATTAGTTACATCAAAAGTACAACTCCTAAGCAACTTAAGCTTTATACACATTTCTTGCGAAACCAGCACTAAAGCATGCATAATGTTAACACTTCACCACCATTTGGTGAAAAAAAAGACAGTATTCATTTGCTGCTGGTTTAGGTATAAGACTATTACATCGCTACACTAATCAATCAAAAATTTGAATCAAAATTGGCATTTCTTGATTAAACAATTAGGACGGAAGAATACAAGGACATTTTTAGAACGACACCGCAGGCTGTGATACTGTCTTTTACTTGCTAAGAACGTTCTACTCAGGGATCCAAGAATTTAGGTAAATTCGTTCACTCAGCAATTGATTTCCACCTGCCCTGTTAGAAGATTAACCACCACCAGTCTTCTGCATTAAAAGTGAGTCTCACTCCTCTTGCACAGAGCAGACTGTTCAAATATTTACTTGCCATGGGACTGGTGAAAAGGTTATTCTTGGAACCCTGCTATTTTCCCAAACCACTGCATTCACCTTGTTGCTATACCAAACTGGACCTGGCAATTTTAGGAGAGGCTTTTGCTTGTTTCTTGTTTGTTTTGTTTTTCTGTTTGGTTTTGTTTCAGGCGTTTTCTTTTTTCTTTCTTTTTTTTTTTTTTTTTTTTTTTTTTTTTTTTTTTTTTTTTTTTTTTTTAACCTAAGGGACCACGGTACAGCGATACGTCACTCAATTACTACCTTATGATTGACAGTTCACACTGGAATCAAAGGTGAATTCATGGGAGTAGAGGTGAGATATCGTTAGGCAAGTCTACAAAGAGAGATAGATGGGCATTTATTCATCACGCTGAAGTGAAACTACTGCACAATATAATTACATTAACAGCATATATTTACTTGCAAGTTACATGTAATGCATCTCCAATAAGATAAATCATGAGGGCTCCAGGGATGTTAGTTTACAGTTCAGCAGTAGTTTCATGAATAATGCTAAATTAAGGTAAATAGGACCTCACTGGCACATTTTTCTCACCTTCTTGTAAGGAGCTTCAAGCATTGCTTCAATATCAATATCATCAGCCATTTTTCAGGACACCTGAAAGAAAAAGCAAAAGTCACTTGAGGGAAAATGCTTTCCATGTTCCAAAAACTTAGCTTAAGATGCCATCACTACGTAGTCTCAAGTTGACAGAGCACTGTCTCGTAAGACATTTCCAACAACAGAATGAAGCTTGCCCAGAAAGACAATGAAGAACATGACACAAGGTACCAGTTATAGTTGTGAAAAATAAAATGCAATCGAATACAATTAGCAAGCGGAAAGCCCAGAGGTATGCCACCTGTTTCTTTCCAAACAAAGGACACAGTTTATCATGCAGAAACGCAGGTCTGGTGGCCATTTTAAGAACTACTAGAGCTTGACCGGAGGACAATGCAAGAGAGACATCTAAATGACTAAGAAGAAACATTCAGGCAAACCTATTCACAGCTTCCTGGCATTCATCACCATCAATTTTGTCAATTAAAAGATTTAAAGGGAACACTATGCTCATCTATAAATCTGACCTCCTGCACAGTACAGGCTATAGGAGAAACAGTCATGATTCAAGCATTAAGAGCAGCTGGAGCATACAGAGCATCCGTCCAGTCTTGAATTTCAAGTTTCAGACAACAACAACAACTCAGTATTATAGGACATATTTCCTCCCCCAATAATGATTGTAATAGTTTTAGACTCTTGTTTCTTCAACCTCAACCTCTAAATGCCATTTTATGTTTATTATGTACTGGATCCTTGTGGCATTTAATATCTTCTCCCCTTGAAGATACAGTTTTAAGAATCTCTCATTAATCTCAAGAGTGAAGACTTCTTTAAGTCTCTTACTAAAACAGATTCTTCCCCTTTGTTTTCAGAACAAACAAAAACAACAATAAAATCAATCCAGTCTCCTATATTCAAGTTAGACAGTACAAACATAAATATAAGCATGCATAAAATGAGTGTGTTTTGCTGAAGGCACACAGACATGCAGGAAAATCCTTAACTCTCTCTTAAACGTATTGCTGTAGGAACTGTGCAAACAGTGCTGTTCAGAGACCTAACTAGTATAATGAAAACTCTTCAGCTCTTTGAGACTCTAAACTGCTAGTCCCAACCTCAGAACTGAGCATATTATGCCCAAATTGCATCACACACAAGCAGCAAGTCACTTCCCCACTTGCATTCAACCTTCCTCCACTTGTACATTCAAGAATAAAGCACATTCCCTTCACAATCAGAGCACTGACAAGCTCATACTCAACAGCTTAACTAACAGGGCATTCTAACCTTATTTTCAGGCTACTACTTCTTGGGCTGAAGTGCTATTAATCACAAACATGATTATCCTTAGTTTTTACGTAACTGCTTTAAATTTTATATTTTACCTGGTATTTACATTCAGCTCCTCAACTTATGCAGATATCACACATTAAATTCACTGCAAGTCTCCCAGTATTTGGTAATGACACCTAAAAGCATCAGGTCAAACCCAGGATTTTACAAGAATAATTCCCATTGCTGACAATTCCCATCCCACTGTATTTTCAAGTGAGTTATTTTATATAATTTAAACACACACAAGTAGACTGAATTTGATTCTTCATATTGAAGAGGAGCAGCCAAAAGAGGAGACATGATAAAGGAGAAACAAATCATAGATGTTTAGACAACAAGAACAGGGAGTAACTCTATCTTGTTTTGGTGAAGACAAAGTCAAACAAACTACACAGCAGGTTCTGAGCAAAGATCCTTGATCACACACATTAAGACATGGAATCTACTACTACAGAGTGCTGCATATGCTAACAGAAAAATCAAATAGAATCAAAGCACTGCAGTGTTCCAAAAGAAAAAAAAAATCCTAACAAATTCACAGTATAATCTCTTCATTAAATAACATCCCCTTGTAGCTCTGAATCATAACTAGCTGAAGACTAGAAGAGCACAGAGAAAGAAATATCACTGTATAATTACTCTGTGTTTTTATTCTTTTTCAGGAATTTACTGTTGGCCACTGTCACAGACAAAATACAGAGTTATGCAGATCTTTCATCTCACTCTGTGCAATCTGTACACTCTGTACCATCAACAACACACTAATTTGAATAATGCTATGTTTTCATCGGAATTCCTCTTTGTTTACTACTTTACATAACAGAGGCCTGCTACCACCTCTATAATTATGTGCAAGAGCCATGCCGCATATAGCTATTTTTCTTAAGAATTGCACACAAGAAAAGTGATTAATATTATCTAAGTAGAATGTCATGACAAAAATTCAAGATTTCTTCCCCTGAACACCAACAAGTTAACTCTTAAAAACCTTTTTAGCTTGCCTCAAAAAGACTTATATGCCTGACAGCTCTGAAAATTAAACCAAGCAACTCCAATGTGTTGACAGAAAAATTAGAGAGATGAGAGATTTACTGTTACTGAACTACTCAGCATTCTGAACTAAGACTTTATTCTTTTGACCGTTACAATGCATAAGAAGAGTCCCAAAAGATCCCCCTCTCAAAATTACTCGCTTTAGAAATTCTAAGCAATGACAACCCACTCTTGTTTTGCAATGAAAAAAAGCGCAGTAATAAACCTGACTGACAACTGCAACGCGCGGGGAAGGAGGCCGAACTTTTAGCAACGCGCGTGTTATCTGCTCAGCAGAAACCCCGCTCCGCGGGTTTCTCAGCGCGCTTCCTACCCGACTACAGGCAAACCGGGGTCCCCAGGGTAGCAAGGCTCCAGGAAAACACCGAGGCGGCGGAGCCGCTGCCCCCACGCTCCTCCGCGCCTCCCGAACCGCGCACGCTGCCCGCTCGCCGCCTCACGCGACTCCCGTCCTCCAACGCGAACGGCGCCGCGCACGGCCCCGGCTGCCGCCTGCGGCGGGGCCAGGACCGAGGCCAGGGCGGGTCGCTCCGCACAGCGCCATCGTGGGGGGAGCGAGGGAGGCACAAGC
>VZSV01000185.1:1114857-1125244 GCA_013398735.1 Nothocercus julius | reverse complement strand
CCCGCCGGGCCGCGCGCACGGGCCGCGCCCTTTGCTTCAGTCCCGGTTCCGCGCAGAGGCTGCTGTGGAACAAGCCTGGGAGCACAAGCAAGAAACAAGGTGCAGTGACTACGGGGGCGCGTCTTCCTGTGCAGACCCGCGCTGCTGAGGCACTTTGTCAAGCCTGGGAGGTGGGGATCGAAAGGACGAGTTGTTAGAAGAATTCCTCTTCTGTGGGGGATTCAGGAAGGTGGCAGGGAGCTGCTGATGCGGCTGCAGACGCAGGCCTGAGATCTAAAGAATCGGCTGCTCATACTTGGAAAAAAAAATGTCGGGGAATTCCTGAAGTAAGTAAAGAAGACAGGTGTGCAGCGACCCGCAGGATTTAGGGTGCTCCTTCACAGCTGAAATCATCAAAAATTCCGTGTCTTAGTTAAAAGATGTCAGAGGAAGTTGACAAACATGACAAATGTGCATGTGCTTCTGTACAAATTCTCACAGTCTAAAAATAAGGTGGAAGAACTGAGATGTCCAATTTTAAATGAGAGTAAGCATATCAAATTTGTGCAAGGCAAATAATCAGTGAAACGCTGTGATAGCAGGCTACAAATTGTACTTGAAGAACAAGGTCATGCTTGTAGAAGAGTGATGCTGGGTGCCAAAGAAAGCTTAATGTCAACATGCCTAACTAATTTTAATCTGCCAACGTGTAACACTGAACCCCTATAGATGGAAATGCCTAAGTAGGAAAAAGTATTAGCAGTACTGTAGCGAGTCTTCAAAAACAGAGGCTGTAGAGGTGATATGTTTGGGAAATCAGAGTGGCTACCACAGCAGAAAACATCATCCTAAGAGTCTCCCATTATCCCCATATTGAGTAAATGCAGCATCAGCATGTGATGCAGATATTACATTTTTAGATACCACAAAGGCTTGGTTTTTGGAGCAGCTGGTTAGAGAACCCAAAAGGAGCAGCTCTAAGCTTAGCGTTGAGACATGTGAGGGACTTCATTCGAAACTGTGCTATCAAAAGAGCTACATTTAAAAGTGAATATAATGGATACAGTCCAATGTCATTGAAATAACAACAGCAACAAGGAAATCCTCCCACCCCAGAATAAGTTATTAACAAATTAAGAGAAGCAGCCAAAAGGATAAAATGCTTTCAGGAAGCATGAGGGTTGCTCAAGTGGCTCGGGACAAGGCTCTTACATGTAGAGAAACAGACCAAAGACTTTTTTTAAAAGGCTGGTATGGCTACACAGCATGGTAAAAAGAATTATTAAAATATTAAATTAAAAATAAAAAAAACTATTAAAAAACAGGAAGCTGGTCCAGACCATCTCTGTACACGAAGCAGAGAAGATCCTGAACAAGCTAGAGTGTGTCCAGAGGATCTGAGCTGGAACCGCAGTGGATCCGAGCGCATCCTGCTCCCTGGGTGGGTCCCAGCTGCCGCGTCCCTCTCGTTACAGCCCGTGCTAGGGATGGGGACAGGTATGGCCTTCAGGAAGAGCTCCCTGCTTTTGGGGCAGGAGATGGTCACAGTCAGCCGCCGGGAGATGCCCGACTTGCTCCTCAGACCTGGCACAGCCAGTGGTGAGGCTTGAGTTTCCTCATGCATCAAACTACCAATTCTTGGCACCTCTTCTGGTATCAGTAAAATGTGTTTATATCATGGTTGAAGATGCTTTTCCCCTGGTCTCTCACCAGCTATTCCCACACCTGCATGTGCTCTCAGTTACTCTTACATAGAAGACTCTCCTCTCCGGGCTTGTGCTTTCCAGTAAATCATCACTGAATTCTTCACTGTCCATAACGGATTGGCTCTTGATGGGATGTCTAGCAGACAACTCTTGTGTTGTCCATGGAGAAACGAGGACGTCTCATATCCACCCCACGGCATTATCCTGAGTTTTGTATTCCTGACACAATCGCGGCACATCAAGCTGTCTCAGCGTCACCCATGGTAAGAGGCACCTAGGCACACAGCTCCCTTGGTTCGGATCCAGCGCTCCCGAGGGAGCCTCCCTGGGGCCCCGAGGGCACGCGAGGGATGTGCCTGGCGTTCAGGCTGCCGTGTGCTCGGGGATCCCCAACATCCTCCACCCTGCCCAGGAGGTCTCCACATGTTGCTGCAGTGGAAATAAATAACCAACTACTCAAAGTTTCGCCGTTAATCCTAAACCTTCCAAACGTTCAGGGATTTTACTGTGTCTGTGACTCGTGTCCTTTCTTTTCAGCCCCACCAGCTAGACAAATCCAACAGTTCCAATAACTTTTTTTTCCCCATGTTTTTGAACCACGCCAGGATGGTTAATGACCTCTGAGTTTGCCCCTTTGGACGCATTGTACAAGGCAAGCTGTGCTGTCGCCGCCCTTGGCTCCCCGTCCCTCGGAGTGCAGCTGGCCCTTGCTGTCCCTAGGCGGTCGCATGGGACATCTCTGAGATGCTGCTCAGGCCTCAGCCCAAGCGCTTCCTTGCTCCTCCAGCTGTTTCCAAAGGGCAGCCAGGAAGGTGCTCGGACAACAGATCTGTGCATTGCATCTGTCAGCACCTGGCCTTTGTGCACAGCGCAGAAATTAAAATGCAAAAATCTGTTTGCTTAGTTGGCCTGTTTAATAGATATCCAAGATGTTAACAAACTAATGCAGATCGGCTTTCAAGGTGGATTGCCTAAAGCTAAGTGCCTGGATGCTCAGAGAAACTGAGCTTGCCTGACAAAATGAGTACAACAGGTGCAACTGCTAAGTTTGGCACTGCAACCCCGGCAATTACTGATTCAGACACTTTGCTTCTCCCTGCAGTTATGTAGTGGAGCAAAGAACTTGCTGCCACTCCCATTGATTTCAGTGGGATCGTGGCTGGTCCTCAAAACCTTAAACATAGGAGGGGAGATGAAAGGTAAGGTGTAATATGCTGCCAGAGGATCATAACAAATGGTCCTTCCTCACATTCACTATGGGGCATTTTGTTATCAAATGTATTAGTAGACTGAAAGTGTGCAGACCAAACTGAAGACATTATCTGAGGGCAAAAGGGATTAGCTTCAAGTTTTAAAAAAATCAGATCAATATCGTTTCACCAAAAGGGTATGAGGAGAAATAGCAACCTACAGCCATTTCCACTGGGGAGATCCATAAGCAAGGAAATGGAGAGCGATTACGTACGACAATGAAGACTCACAGAAACAATGGGGTGAAATGCAGAAAATCTAGGCGGATGATAATGCAAAACATGCTGACAAAACTGCAAGTAGAAATTTGAACCATCTCCCAGGACGCAGCAAGCGGAGGAGGAACTATCCCTGGAAGAGCTCCTGCACTGCTGAGGGATGGAGTGCTTGGCTTAGGACATCCCTGTCTCTCCTTACCCGGGGAGGCCTGGCAGCAGCTCACTCCCTCCAGGTTCTCACCAAAATGGGGATTCAATTAGTTAAGTCCCAGAGAAAGAAAATACCGGACTGTAGAATTAGCTGTAGGACTTACTGGTTCTGTTTGTGGCTACGACGACTGAACTCAATTCTTGGCGAGTACTTACAACAACACTACAGCATCTGGCACAAACAGCAGTCGAAGGAATCCGACCTGACCAAGCCACTCATGGGGCAGACAGCTAGTGTGGCCCTGGTGGGAGAAGGCAAAGGAAGGTAAAGTAAGATGGGAGCTCTGTGTCAGTGCCGCTTGGGTGCCCGTCTGGGTGCAGTCAGCGGGGCCAGCTCAGTCCCGTATCACCAGCCTCGGCCACCCACCTCTCGGCAAGCGTCTTCTGCTCTGCACTCACGCAGCTCTGGACTCGAGCTCTGCTCTGGGCTCGAGGTGTCAGCTCAAGGCAGCTGGCATCAGGGCTTGCGTAGCTGACCACACGCATGGGATACTTGCACATTTTGGAGTGCACCATGTCTCCTCCGGGGAAAAGAGAGCATGGTTACCCAGCTTGCACTTTTGGGCTGACGGGTAAATCCTTAGAGGACGTAGATTAGCTGGCTTCGCAGCAGCAGTGCTCTTGCCAGACAGAAAGAAGCGTGAGGAGCACAGATAGAGTAGATATTTAGGAAGCTGTAACTATTGTGCTGGTAGGGACATAGGCACCTTGTTTCGGAATGGTTTCCGCTCTCCCTTCCATGTTCTAGCCTGGGTAGAGGCCATGGGAGGTGCGGGGCAAGGCAGGCAGAGCTCTGCTGCGGACTTCTTCCCGACCTTCCTTGCCAACAGCACTGGAGTTAGCTTATGGGAAGTGACCTGGGAGCATGAACTTGTCTCCGTACCCAAACCGATCAAGTCAGCCCTGTGTTTCAAAAGGTGCATTTCCACTTCCACCTTCCTCCCCTGTTCTTCTCTTTCTCCGCTATCAGTTCTGGGGTGTGATTCTGCTCCTTGTCCTCGTCCTTGCTCTGCTGCTTGTCTGACTGTCCGGGGAGCCAGCTCAGGTTACTGATTTGGCAAAACACTTCTGATGTGCTGGATCAGTTTTGTGCCAGTTTAATGAGTTTACTTAGTTTACTACTCATCTCCTCAATGCGTAGTGAGCTCTACTTGTTTCAACTCACTCCTCTAACTACACCCTCCTTTACCCTCTTAGGATTTGTAGCTGTTGCAGAATTGTCTCATGCTTTTCCTCATCTTTGCATCAAGAAAAGCAGAGAGGTCCCTGTGCTTTGGCAGCAGTGACCAGAGCTCATTCCACAGTTTCGTAGGCAGCCAGGGAGCTGCAGTAGCAGGAAAGATAGCAGAAATCTCTCCTGTATGTTTTTAGTCACAATCTGTTTTAGAAAGCAGGAGAGGAAACAAAGAGCATTTGCTGCTCCATCTGTTTCCGTGTCCCATGCTGCTAAAGCTGGGTTACAGCCAGCTGCTGCCATTGCCAGTCGGTAACGTGATACGATGACTGTTACTTTGCAAGGGAGCTGAAGGCAGCAAGGAGGAAAAATTTGGGACACGGAAAATTTTTAAAAAGCCCCATTGCAGAATATCTGGTTCATCATATGAATCTACATCTTCCTCACTATGAAAAAATAGCTGCAGATTGTTGCTTAAAAACATATTTTGTTTACAAAATAACCAAATATCCCACCAGGTCTTTCCAGATGCCGGTTGTGGACTATTTGTTGTCTACAGCCAACTTCAAAGCACAGGCTGGGTTAACTAAGAACAGGGATCGTTTTGCTTTGGCTCATTCTAAGACTCTTTGTTGGGTCTCACACAATCAAGGTCAGGCCGGTCCCTTTCAATAAAAAAGTACCCCATACAGCTGTGCTCCCAAGTAATGGAGAATTCACCACAACTACTTGTCCAGCTTGAACCTCAAGTGCCTTCTCACAGAGCAATAGATGTGTTGGATGGAAAGGAGCTTTGGAGGGCTGTAACCCAAACTCCTGCTTGAAGTGAGACTATTGCCAACACTAGACCATGGCTTTGAAAATATCCAAGGACAAAGAACCCACCACCTCTGTGGATGACCTGTACCCCCTTTATGTTGTTTCCTAATAGAAAGAAGATGGAGTCTTGCCCGCGTGTAGGCATTTGTAGGAGTAGCTTGACCTATTTAACAGACGGCTTTCAGAGCACAGGACGTTTCGGAGCGGTAGTGCCTCCTTCTGTGCAAGAGTGCACAGAGCTGAAACTGGCTGCAGCTGCTGTAGGAGAGGGAAGGGAATGGCCAGAGAAAAGGGAGGCAGTGCTGCCACTGCTGCGACGGGGCCACGCAGAGCCAGGAGAGGTCAAGCAGGAGGAACCGACCGCTTGAGCCTCCCTGCGGTCCCTGCTGTCCTCTCCGGCTGATTTGCTTGAGGCTCGGAGGCACTAGGCCTTGCTGGAGCCGGGGGCCTGGGTGGCCGTTGTGCCAGCAAGACGGGAGAGAGAGGGCTGCTTCTGTTCCTCCCAGCCACAGGACCTTGCGGAATCAGGAAGCAGCAGGATCGGGCTGCTCCCCCTGCACAAACAAGCTGGGGCCAAGGTGGCAGGGCAAGGCAGGACAGGGCTCTCTGCAACCTGGCACAGTCCCACTGTGCAAGAGCAGGTCTGGTGAGGGCAACCAGACTCAGCCACAGTGCAGTGACTGCCAGCGAGGCCGGTCCGAGGGAAGTCAGTCCATGGGTCGGGGGCCTGTAGCACACGACACAGCAGGCAGCTCCATTCACACCCGAATGCAGCTATTTCTCCTACCTGGATGGATGGGCTTGACACTGTGCTGGACGTGTTGTCGCCTGTACAGTCCCATTTGCTACAAGGGCAAGGGCAGTGCCTGCCCTCCCGCAGGTAACGCAGGCCCCCGGACAACGTGTGCCTTGGCTCTCAGCACTTCCAGCCTTTCCTACCCTCACGTCCCAGAGTCTTCCAGACCCACAGGCGAGGAAGGCCCCTCGTTCAAGGTTCTCCAGCTGTGATTTCATGGTGTGGAGTGTGTGTACAAGTACAAACATCCATCAGCTGAGCAGCTTCCTGAGAGGCGGGTTGGGGAATGTCTCTAGACACGGGTTCTTCCACGTGGGAGCAGCATCTGAAGGAACAACTCAAGCATAGTGTCCTGGTCCTGATGCTCTCACAGTTCTTCAGCAGTAGTCGTAGGAAATGTATGCCAGGCAAGAACAAACAGCAAGGGGATAGTCTGGCTTGGAAACATTAATCGTATATCGCTTAATTTTTCTAGTATTCACAGCCTCATAATTCATGAAGGCCATTTCTTCCAATGCGCTGTAGGCAGTTTGGCTTCACTACTAGCAAAAGGGCCAGGGATTTTTAACCTACTGCTTTTGGAGATACTGTGATGTCTTTGCCATGACTTTATAGACTGTTACAGAGACCTCATTTTCACCTTCTTCTGTCAATTTTGGCCTATTGATGGCAGCCGTAATGATGGGTGGGCCTGATCTGCCATGCCTTTGTCAAGTGTTGACCCACCAGTATCTTTCGAGTATTGCACCAGGAACCACTAGTAGGTGGTTCATATAAATTTATGCCCCATCTAAATCTAGATGTGTGTTCCCAGTGGTCCCAAGCAGCCATAGTGGACGAGGTCTCAAGTGGAGAAACAGGCACCTTCTATTCCTAAGCCTTCTCTAGTTCTAGTAACTTCTTTCTTCTACACCGCTTTCTCTGCTATGCACTGCATCTGGCAAACAGTGCTGTGAAAGCCACCGCAGAGGTCCTATTAGAGAGACATTTTCTTTTAGTTGCTTAATTTTTCCCTTCAGGATTTCTCTCCTCCTCCCGAGTCACAGGTATCCACAGAGCTCACAGACACCAGCACCTCTCACTAAGAGAAGGTCCCTGCTCTGACACCTTTGCAGCTGCGTCCGAGTCACAGCATCATAAACCATAAACGGACCCCAATAAGTGAATCTCCTTTTGCTCTGCCTGCCTCTTCCAGCAGTGGGGATCTCTGATCCTCAGGGCACTCTTGGTGTCACAGGTATGTGACCACCCGCTGCCTTCACGGCTGCTTCCTCACTCTTCATGCTGGTGCCCTCCTGCTGCATGAGTGTGTGAGGGAGCACCAGACTGCTGTGTAGCTTGCTCACGAGGAGGACTGGTGTGAGGACATCATTTCAACAGCTGCTCTGTGTCCCTGGGCACCTGCAGGTTTGGCTCGAGAGAGGAGCCCTCCTGGGAGCACTGACCTGTTTGCGCTGGACGTGCAGGTGCCGCCTTCTCCTGCAGCAGGCACGGGCTCACACGGCGAGCGGGGGAGCCACGGAGCACTGCGGGACCCCCTGCACACTGTTTTGCTTGGAGTTTGGAGAGGGGCTGGTTTCAGCTCAGGCAATGTTGCTACTTGGCCTGCAGCTCTGCAGTGACATGAGAAAGGAGGTGGAAGCAGCCAGGGAAGCAGGAACAAGCAATGGTGGAGGGGGCAGGGGAGAATCTCTTAAAGCAGGCTGTGCGGAATCACATCTGGGAGTTTTAGCCTCAAAGGTCTAGCTGTTAAGCAGTAACTTTATAGATGCTCCTGCAGTCCTGCCAGATGTGTAGGCTGAGAACGGCCTACACGTCATCATCACACCTTTTAATATACAAACTAAAACAAGAACGTTGCACAAAGAACAAATGCTTGTCCGGACCCTCCTGCAGCCAACTTCCCATGTACCATGTTGGGTCGCTGCCTTCTGGGGCTCCCTCAAGCTGCGGCTCTTGCAGCCTCCCCCCAATTTCACAGCTTGTTTTCAGTCTGCTCAAAGCGTGGAGGCTCTTGCTAGCGCAGTAGTGTCAACTCATAAACTTGATACACCCAGTCTACACCTTCAAAAGCCCTAAACAGAGGCTGCAGGAAGCATTTTTCCCAGTACTGCTCTTTCCCTCAGAGAACAGGTATAGCCTTTATTGGCAAAGCCCATAAGATCTGTATCCGCATCAGGAGAGCCGCCAGTTCCGTTCCAGTTTAGAGCTACACCAGCAAACTTTTGTTTCTAGTGCAGAGCTGGAGCAAGCCTGCCTGTTCCACTCTCCCCGTTTCTGTCCTGCTCCTCGCAGCCTGTAACCCTGCAGAACTCGCCCCTTAGCCGCGTCCCCCTGTGCCGGTGCCGCGGGCCGCCCGTCTGTCCGTCCCCGCAGGCCGGGGCCCGCGCAGCCCCCATGGAGGCCCTGCTTCCCGCCAGCGAGCACGATGCAGCTGCGCGCCCCGCCGGCAAGCACACTTGCCATGATCTCACTGTCTCTCTATTTGTTATTTAAAAGTGCAGTGGGACCTCACATGAATGTCTTCAGATTGAATTACCCAAAAGTTAGTCGGCAGTGCCAAAACACCGTCTGCTAGAGAGCACACCGAGTGCTCTATCAGTCTGCGCGGAGCCCCTGCCAGCTGATCTACCCGTGGCACAGCGCGCTGAATAAGCTGAACAGACTCGTTTCTGACTCCGTCAGAACTGTGCTGTGCGCTACGGACCAAACGCCGCTCTGCTAGCGGCAGAATCCACCAAGTATCTGCCAAGTCTCACACTCCTCATTAGGGGGGATCTGAGGAATTCTGGCGGCTCCATCGCAAGGATTTGCCTGCTCCTGGGGGCTGTTCACATTCTGGAATGACAGGACCCTTGCAAGGCTTAGGTGGGAACCCTGCCACGTTTCGATGAGCATTTTGATAACGAGGACTGCACTCCTGAAACCGGCTGTACCACTCTGCCAAGGGACACGTCACAGCTCGGTGGCTGGCAAAGCCAAGCCGAGCTGGCAAGGCTCTCCTTTAGCACTGAGCTTGTTTATTCGGAGTATTCGTGACGGTGGAAGGTGTTTGTGATTGACCGCAGGGAAGCTCTACCTGAGGCGTTAGGCTGTTCACATGCTCGCAGTTGATCTGTGAAAATGCAGGGGGCACATTCAGTATTTCTGCCCTTACCTGACCAGATTAATTTGTATTACGGACACAAAGAAACATAAAAAGTCATCAAAATCTTTCCAAAATTTCTTAAGAAGGAAAATAAAGAGAACACTGTGGGCAAAACTAGACATTGGGAATCTTATACTGAAGATCCAAGGCTTATCATCCTCACTGCGTGCCCTGACAGCTCTGGAAAGGGCTTTGCAGGGACAGCTCTGCATCTAGCTCGACACCACAGCAAAGCACAGACAACTTCTGTGCTCCATGCTGATACAGGGCCCACTTTCCCAGGTCCCATTTTCCACTTCTTCTCTTGTAGGACTTAAGAAAAAAAAAAAAAAGAAAAGAAAAGAAAAAGGCAGAAAAGCAGTGTCCCTGCTTGAGCAGGGGGGCTGGACTACATGATCTTCAGAGGTTCCTTCCAACCTCAGCCATTCTGGGATTTCGTGAAAAGCAGAGCTGTTAAAGCACTTTGCCCGGTTTGGGGCAGACGCTTTCTTGCGGAGGGCCGTGCAGGAGCACAGAGATCACAGGGAACAAATGATTTACCAGGGCAGCCGGTGATCCAGGAAAAGACTCCGGCTACATCTGGGAAGAGCACCAACCGCAGCCTCCACGTAGCCGTGACAGAGACAACCGTTGCAGCGCCGTAACCTTGTTTCAGGCACCTTTCGTTTTTGCATGATGTCCTTGTTTGGAGAAACACTTCTAGGAACGCAGGCGTCAAACGCAAGGGAAGGGCGCGTGGAGCGGGCCGGCCCGGCACCGCGCGGCTCGCGCGGCTTCCGGCCAGGGGCGCGCGGTGCCGACTCTCCCGTCCGCGCCCCGCGCCACCTGGACACGCAGCTCAGGGGGCCGTGGTTTTCCTCACTCCCTCACACGGGGGGGCCATGAAAGCTGACTGTGCCTATTCCCTACTCCCTTGCGGCCTGAAGAGCTGCGGCAGGACCGGGCAGCTCCGAGGGGCGGCCCTGGCCTCCTCCCGCGCCGCATCAGGCTCCTCTCCCAGCCCCTCCAAACGCCTCCTCGCGGCCCTGGCTCCGCCGCGCCCTCTTCATCCCACAGCGCCACCGCAGCGCGCGGGGGTCCCTGCGC